>JAENRT010000517.1:0-10086 GCA_032173475.1 Amanita phalloides
ATGAGTTCCTCAAGTTGGAATGGTTCGTGGGCCTCTAGCTGTCATCTGATGTAAAATATTTCATTCTGTACTGCTGGTACTTTGGCTGCATCTGCTGGACTGTTTTCTGGTGCCATCTCGGTATTCATCGGAGTGTCCGATGAATGTGTCCCTGATTACTCTCAGGTACCACAATGACTAGAGTCTGATCTCGTAGCTCCTGTGTACATCTTCTCAACTGGGCGAGGAAGAGATTTGGGCAGTGGTGTCGAGAGTGGCCGTTGGCGTAATGGGACTATGAGGGTCATGGTCTGTGGGATATGTGAGTCCGGCACGATTCGTTAGGGGTCGAAGCGGAAGGGGTGTTCATCGTGTGGATCAATAAGCCTGCGGGTGTAGCGGTTGTAGCCTAGCAATGAAAGGTGTTTAAGGGATCTTCCTGCTCATCAACTGCATTGGTAGGGTGGAGTAGATATGTGCAATAGCGAGGGAGGAGACAAGAAGACATATATTTTCGGTTTGTATAGTCGATGCAAAGGATTGGCTGGGGCTAATGGAGTCGTCTTCTGCTTTTATATGTCTCTAGAAGTTCTTCCCGCATTTGTCAAGTTGCGTTCAGGTTTCCAAGTGTTATGTGCACGTATCATAACCTTTCCATTTGATGAGATATTTGATACGAAGTTCCTTTCTTGCGATTGCGTGATTGATCGCTTGCAACTCATACTCTTCTGGTCCATTGAATGAGGTCAGGTGGTGGTCTGTTTCATTTGGTCCATGTGCATCGGTTTCCTTTAGGGCATGGAGTGCTGTACATGAAAACACTGGATGAATTCAGCATTGGTTTGGTAATTTTTAGTCTGTATGTCACTGGTCTAGAACTTTTTCTATAGAGAACGGTCCTTCGCACATTTAAGGGCGAGTTTATGTTTCATATGGTATCCGAGATTTTGGAATCTAAACCATACTTTGTCACCTTCTTTGAAGGCTTAGAGTGGTGCATTATGCGTTTGTGTCATTTTTAGATGTGGCAGTTCGTGTTGCAGCTAGCGCTTCGTTCTCTTGCTATGTGTGAGCTGTTTGTAGGATGCTGCATCTGCCAGCAGGTGCATTGTGCGTTATTACTACTTCTGGTAGTGCTACCAGGTCTGTTCATAACATAAGGTGAACAGCGTTTTGTTTTCAGCTCTTGATGGGTGTTGCATTATGTGCAAATTTGGCAATGGGTAAATCTTGCTCCAGTTTGGCACGTCATAGGTGGCAGAATATTTGGAGCATAGATTTGAGTTCCTTGATTTAGGTGTTCAGGAGTTCCATCAGTCTGCGGATGAAATGCTGTGCTCATGCAATGCTTGATCTTGAGACGCGCCTTGTTATCTCCTTAAAGACTTTTGCTGGCGAATTGCGGTCCATGATCTGAGATCATCTGACATCAGGGAGGCCAAAAAAGTGTTTTGAATACTTCTTTGATGTATAGCATTTGCTGTTTGTTTTGGCGGTATGTGTTTATGGCAAGGTGATAGAACTACCCCCTTGTAAGGCCTTGATTGAACCACGACAACGAATAGAATCATAACCGCTTCCGAAAGGGCATAGTCGGGTGATGAAATCCATAGTTATCTGTTGAAAAGGCCGTTCGGGCGTGGGAAATGATAGGTGTCAAAGGCGCAGCAGTGGGAATGAGTATTTGGTTCATCTGTTGGCATGGTGCACAGCCATCTGTATATTTCTTTAATAACCACTGTCATTCCAGGCCAACGATACCTGTGCTTTTAATGGGTGACGTTTTAAAAAGCCAGGGTGTCCTGCACTTTGCGATTCATGGGTATTCCTTGATGATGTCACGTAGAGATTGAGATCGTCAGGCAGCGTAGGTGATGCCTTTGTATAATAAATAAATCTCTCTTCAAATTTCCGTCGGAGATATTGCTTCTAAAATGGAGGTGCGGGTATTTTTTTGCAAGGCACTGTTTGATATTGTTTAACTAATGTGTCAGTGGCATTGCTATTGAATAATCCTTCGCCGAAGATCTAGTGAGAGTTGATTGATGAACCATAGTGTCGGGAGCATACAGTGACTTTCCTCGTCATCTTCTTCTCCTGCAACCGCGTGATCAGTGGCAGCGGGATAGGGGTCAGCTTGTGTCAGGTTGCGCCAGGTACATGTATTAGTTGAGAATTATATTTGATAGATTATTCCCATGAGCTTGTCTTGCTGTCAAGCGTTGCGGGAGCGCGGTAGTAGGTTAAGTTTTTTGATTGCATCGCAAACAATAATGTGTATGGGCGTGCTCCAAGGAGGAGGTATCTCCATTCTTCGAGGTGCGCGAATAATAGTGTAAGTTCTCTGTCATAGATTTGCCAATTGCGTTCTGTTTGGAGGTAACGCCAATGAGAGAGGTATCCACATGGTGTAATTGTCCATGCATCCACTTGGAGCTAGGTAGCACCTATAGCCATTTTGAACGTCGTTTCCAAAAATAAATGGTTTTGGTTGCATCGGCATAGTCTAAGACAGGGCCAGATCATAAATTGTTCTTTTAGGAGTCGAATGACCACTTGGGCATTTCTGCGACCAGTTCCCAAATTTTGTTTCTTTTTTGTTAAATCGTGCAAAGGTTTTTTGCGAGTGTGCAAAATGAGCGATAAAAGGCGTAAATAATTCCAAAACTAAAAATGAGCGTACTTGTTTAACCGTAGTAGGTAATGGGCCAATCCTTAATTCTCACTAGTGATCGGATCCATTTTGACTGTATTGTGGGATACAATCATGCCAAGGAATTCCACTTCTTCTGGGGCGAATTTACATTTTCCACATTTTTAAAAAGATCGTGTGTTGTAGGCCGTTCCAGAACGCATTTAGTTTGTGACTCGAGTTCTTCTTTTGTGCTTGCACAAATCAGGATGTCATCCATGTAGATGACCAACCATCCTTCATCAATCATGTCTCTGAAATAATCATCCATCATTGCTTGAAACGTTGCTGGCGAGTTTCGGAGTCCAAAGAACATTACTGTTGGTTCAAACAATCCTCTGTTGGTGATAAAAGCAGCTTTCCATTCATCACCTTCTTTGATCCGAACATTGTTGTATCCCCATCTGAGATTGAGCTTTGTAAAGTAGCGTGCTCCTTTAAGCTTGATCATGAGATCGGAGATCAGGGGTAAAGGATATGAATTTGGTTTAGTCCATTCATTTAGGTACCGATAATCTTGACATGGTCTCAGGGCTTTACCATCCTTTTTAGGAACAAAGAAGAAGGGCAATGCTTGTGGCGATTTTGATTGTTTGATATATCCTTTTGCAAGTTGTTCTTTAATCCATTCGTCTAGTGAATTCTGTTCTAATGGGGACAGATTGTAGATCTTTGATTTGCGAGGGACAAATCCTTCTTTTATTTCAATGGCATGATCCCATGGTCTTGTCTCGGGAAAACGTTCTGAGGCTTCTTTTTCGAATACAGAATTCCATTCTGAGTACTCGAGAGGTACCTTTACGTCCTCAGCAGAGCTTGGTACTGCCAAACCTTTATAGTGATGCTCCATCTGTTGTGCTGGGGTGAATTTGCAGATCGCTACTTCCAAAATTGATTCCTCAGCCACATACAGCGAGCTGACCTCTGTCTGGGCGACAAACCCACTGTGTGACATCATGTACTGTTTGACTAGAGCGTCGTTGTATTCTGCCACATCTTCTAGATCCATCTGGACCCAAAGACTCCGTATTTGTGCGCAGATACTGTCTTTTTCGGAATTACAGAATTCCAGAGTTTTCTCGCGCCAATCTATTATTGGGTTATGCTCCTCGAGCCAAGGCAGCCCCAAGATAAGGTTCTGATCTCCTAATGACGTCACCCAGAACCAGTGCATCATTACTTTGTTGTTTATGTTGAAGGTGACCAGACACCTTTCTGTGATCTCTCCTGCTTCGTTTTCTGATCCATCAACGTTCCTGACTTTGATGGATTGTCTGAGTGGTACATGCTTCCATTTATGGGCAATGGATGCATCAAATGAACAGGCCTTCTGCTCCGCAGTCAACCAGGGCAGTTTCAGTGGGTTTATCAGACTCGATGGATATAGGGATGGAAATCTTCTTATTGGTCAAAGATTTTACTGTTACACCGCCAAATATAGATAGAATCCGAGGGAATAGGATCAACATCCACTGTTGTGTGACCCTTGGTTAAAAATCCTGTTCAGCTAGCAGATTGAGATGATCTTCTGGAGACAAATGCGCCATTATGACTCTGATGGCCATCATTGTGGTGTCCTCATTGGCGTCTTCTAACTCTTCTTCATTCCCCTCAGCCTCGTCACCCTCCAGTTCTGTGGAGGCAGCTCTGATGTGATGGCAGGGTCGTGACTCCTTTACTCCTTTCTTAAATCATTCCTTTCGGTTCCCTTTGTGTGGTTTCCTCATGGGGCATTTTGACGATTGATGACCCCCTTTGTGACATATGAAACACAATCCTTCTTTGACGTGTCATTCTCTTTCCTCTTTTGAAAGAGCAGCGATAATGACCACATCAACATCCATGGTGTCTGGATCTCTGTGTCTGAGCGAAGGTCTTCCATTCCCTGCTGTAGATAGTCTGGCTAAAATGCCTAGCCTGCTTTTGGTGTTTGCATATCGTTGGGCTGCATCATACCATCCCTGTAGATTTGCAGGGTTCTGCATCAAGATCTGATGGACGCATTCAGGGGGAGTCCTTCCGAGAATAGAGGCGTGAATGCGGCTTCCTTCTCTAATTTTAGACTTCTTGATCAGTTCCTTGAACTTATCCATATACGCTAAAATAGGCATTTTCTTCTGCATTCGCACGATTTTGTATAACTCCGTCATTGCTCTCCCAGGGCTGTCCACTTGTTTCCAATTGGATAGGAACGCTTCTTTGAAAGCGGCCCAAGTTCCCCAGTCGGGTTGTTCATTAAGGTCCTTGATTTTAGCAAGTTTCCACTGAGCTGTGTTGCCTGTTATATTCATGAATGCGAAGATGATCTTTTTCCGATCTGTGTTGTAATCGGTGTTCAAAATAAAGAACATTTCGCAATCATTTATAAATAGCTCGGCTAATTTTCAATTGCCTTCGAATTTAGTGGGCATAGGACCCTTGATGCTGTGATTGTTGTCTGCTTGTGCATCGGCCATGTCTACGTCTGGCGTACTGGGTGTAGGTGGTGTAGGTGGTGGTTCTGATGGAGATGCTGGTGGTGGAGTTGGTTCTTTTGGTGGTTCGTGTGGCGGTTCCTGTTTTGGCGATGGTGGAACGATCGGCTGTGCAAGGTCTAAAGATAGAAGGGGTTTCGGTGTGTTTCCTAATGAGGATATGAACTGTAAAGGACTAGGCTGTATGGTTTCTGAGTCCTGTTGAAACGATTTAAATGGGGCAGTCTCAAATAGGTCACTGGATTCTTCTAGATCTGCTCCTTTGAGCGAGTCTGAATCCGAGTCACTGGGTGCGCGGAATTTCCCCTTTCCGCTGGAAGATTCTCCAGCAGATTCGGTCCTGAGGTGCTCAGGGACATTGTCAATCCCTCCAGGTATGTAGTAAGGTCCTAGGAATGCTTCATCCTCTAAATATGTTTCCTGTCCTTCAGAGAAATAGGTCCAATGAGATTTGTATCTGTTAAATGTGACTTCTACTCCTTCGAGGTAGTAATGGTTCTGGAATTTATGAGATCTGTTGGGTGGGCGATTCTCTTTTTGTGGTGTCCAGAAGTTACTGGGTGCGACGAAGGAATCATCTGATTTGTATTTCCAGATCTGATCGCGGGTATCCTTGTAGATCTGAAGTCCATCAAGAACGTAGTTTCCTCTGATCCCTCTAGTAGCTTTGTTGGGTGGTGGAGCTCCTCTGGTGAATACTCCTGAAATCTTGAATAGGGTCTGGTTACCAACCGGTCTGGGAAGTTTGACAGTTGAGCACTAACAAGCTGGTACTCGAGCTGTCTTGGTAAGTTCAACTTAAATTGTTATGATGACAAGTTGTCATCCAATCTAATCAATGACGTTATGCCACGAGGATTGTCCGAGACAATAACAATGAAGAGTCTGGCGAAACGTGATTGAGTAGACAGCGCTAAGTCTGACAAAGGAGACTCAGGCTTGAGACGAGTGAGGCGGATGAGAGTGCTTGAACAACGACTTTGACAATCTCACCAGAACTAGGAGTTCCCAGAGATGTAACTTGTGTATTACAAGCTAAGTCGAACTTAAGGTTTGACCTACAACAAACTCTTGTATTTATACATGAACCTACTGTCTGTAAAAGGTAACGAACGTGTTAGAGAATGATATCATAGCTATGAGGTCATAATGCGTCATTAGTGATATCATAGTGACGTCATAGAAACGAAATGATGGTAGGCATATGTCATAGATGAAAGGGTCACACTTATGTGAGCAGTGACATTGCATAATCATAGAAGAGAGGTGGCGATGCATAGATAGTCAGGAAAGGAAGGTGCTGATGTAAGAAAATGAAAATGTTCGCATAGGTTGTAACACTTTCATCAACATCAACCACCTAGTGTGGGAACTCACCGAATCCATCCAGATCAACCTCGATCAGCTTGCCTTGGATCTCCTCTGCCACCTATTAATAACTGACATTGAATGATACATCATTAATGCCATCAAGCTTGTTCAAGCTAACCATGTACGCATCCTTCCTCAAATCAATGATGTCAGGAACTTGATAAAGATCAACTCCTGGTTCAATCCCATTTACTGTGTCCCTAACCAACATGAGATCATTGATATCTCTGATGAGATTCAAGACCAGATTGGTGACATCCTTGGACAGATCGAAGAAGCAAAAAACAAGACCCTGGCCACTTCCAGTTTAGTCAATGACAAATTCCCACCAAGGCCGATCGCCATGCCGCGCACTATCCTTAACGGAGACGAAACACAAGTAGTAGTCCAGACTCTCACTGAACTCAACTCTACTGTACCACTTATGATGAGGACCCCTCTTGCAATGAGACAGCCAGAAGGATCTACATCCTCTGCTGTACCCATCAATCCTCCGACCATCTTCACATCTGTCAACCCAACTACTCCACCAAGACAAAGAGGAAATGCACCCACCATGAAAACAGCCACACCACCTGCAGTGGCTGATCTGCAATTCTCGAGGACACTTGACATCACAGCATGTCCCTAGCCAAGTCATCCTCCCTAGACCCATCAGCAACCGAACCACTGATGCCAGATCAACCCCTGGACCATCAGCATGCCTCAAATGTCAACAACCGCCTCACCCTTCACACCCACCTCCTACTCGCCCATGCACTACCTGCCGAATGCGCCAAGGCTATCAGCAGGGAACCCGCCCTGGTACAGTGACCTTTGATAATGATGACAAACACCGTGCCTGGTTTAATAACTGAAATCGCCCAGACAGTGATGATGAAGAATTCTGCCTCGGAAAGCCAGCCTGGTGGACCAAAACTGAATTTAATAACATTGAGTAAGCCCTCAACTTTGTTTTCATTTTGTATTATATCAGATTAGTACTTGTGGACAAGTTCTCTAAAGGAGAGCTAGTGTTACAACCCATGTGAACATTTTCATTTTCTTATGTCAGCACCTTCCTTTCCTGACTACCTATGCATTGCCACTTCATTATGCAATGTCACCACTCACATAAGTGTGACCCTTTTCATCTATGACATATGCCTACCTTCACCTCATTTCTATGATGTTGCTATGATATCACTAATGATGCATTATGATCTCATAGCCATGATATCATTCTCTAGCACATTTGTTACCTTTTACAGACAGTAGGTTCATGTATAAATACTAGAGTTTGTCTTAGGTCAAACCTTAAGTTTGACTTAGCTTGTAATACACAAGTTACATCTCTGGGAACTCCTAGTTCTGGTGAGATTGTCAAAGTCGTTGTTCAAGTGCTCTCATCTGCCTCACTTGTCTCAAGCCTGAGTCTCCTTCGTCGGACTTAGCACTGTCTACTCAATCATGTATTTGCCAGACTTCACTTTGTTATTGTCTCGCACAATCCTTGTGGCATAACGTCATTGATTAGATTGGACGATGACTCATCATCATAACACCTTTGGCCGAATGCTATACCACATTGGCCTGACTATTGTTGTTTCAACTGGAGCCCACCATGAGGGGCTCTTTGGTCTGCTCTCTGCTTGGCTTGTGCACTCATAGGATGCCCTGCAGCAGTCCTTAGCATTTGGAAACTTGCCATCACGGTTCTGCCATTGCCAACCTGCTGCCAAGGACAGCAGTTCTGTTCATTTCATTGCCACAGCTGCTGCCAACACACTCCCTATAGTCAGTTCGCAGGCCTACATCACACTCACGGTGCAGAGACCATCTCCACAACACCGCCACACCTGCAAAATGCCTGCCACCACAATGCATATGCCCCTCCACACTAGCCAAGAGGCACCCCGCTTCTGTGGAGCTGCCAACACACTGCCCCAATACCTTGCAGACATTGAAGGCCTTTGCTGAAGCCACCAATGGACAACAGATGCAGAGCTCATCAAATATGCCATGTATTACATGGATGAGGCCTCATGGGATTCATTTGCAGATACACAGAACCTGCTAGATGACCCAAAGGATTGGCAAGACTTCAAAACAGCCATAAGCAACGTGTACCCGCAGCATGAGGATGCCCACAAGCCTGCACCCCTGCCAGCCTTGCTGCTGCCTCATGTCAACGTGCCTGCTTGTGCTTCGGTGCCATCCCCATCACCCAGGTGCACCACTCCAGTGCTGCTGTTGCCCACTGACATCTTGGAACTGCCAATTGCTCCAGCTCTGCTGCATTTGCATGCCTTTGCTCTGCCAGCCACAGTTCCTTTGCCACTGCAACCTGCCATTGCTTCGGCACCATCCCCATTGACCATGCATGCTGTTCCACTGCTGCTGTTGCCCACCACCATCTTGCCCACTGCCATCTCACCATCACCAATTGCTCCAACTCCCCCACCTTTGCACACCTTTGCTCTGCCAGCTGCTGTCCCTTTGCCACTGCCACCTGCCATCACTTTGGTGCTGTTTGCTGCCATCTCATTGCCACTGCCACCCACCATCACTTCAGTGCCATCCCCTTTGACCATGTGCACTGTTCCGCCTCTGCCGTCACCTGCTGTCATCTTGACAGTGTCCCAGGCCATGCCTCTGCTGCCACTATTGCCCGCCATTCCCCTGCTTCTGTCACTGGCGCCTGATGGCCTCCAGAAAGCCAACACCACCACCACCCCTGCCATAGCAAGCCACCAACACCACACTTGCTTGGTGTGAAGGACATTCCAGGTATTCTGAAGCTGCCAAACTGCCACACTGATGGCACAGGCTCTGCTAGCTGTGCCAGCACCTGTCAATAAAGGCCTCTGCTGAATATGTACATACACTCGGATGAACATATGAGAAGATACCCATCACCATTAATCACACCCTGCCCCTCCTTTCCTGTGCCAACCAACTGATGCCTGCCACATGCTCAAGACTTTCACACTGGCCAGAATGGACCCACCCACCTCTCCCTCTCTTCATGGCCACCCTGTTCCAGCACACTGCATCTGACCAGAGGTCAGAGTTTAAAAGTAACTAGGAGGTGTAACAAGCCAGTTCTGGCTGTGTTGGGACCAACAGCTGAGCGGAGCCGTTTTGCATCTGCACAGCACCGAGCAACCACTGCATGGGTGCCTCATGGTCAGTAGTATATATAGGGATCACATGTTTGTAGGTAGCAGTGAATACCACCCCACCACTCCTTTAGTTTCATTTCCTTCAGCTCCTTTTTCAACGTCTGTGCCCTCTGAGACTCAGCGCACCCTCTGAGGGTAGACAAGCACCTTCCGAGAGTAGACACAGACCACCAAGCCCCTTTGGCCAAACGCTATTCCATGTCAGCCTTACTATTGTTGTTTCAGTGGGATATGAAAAAGGAGAGAGGGATAATGAAGATGTTATATTGTTGAAAGAAGAATTATTCATACAATGGGATAGGAGCGAAATTGGATTGGAAAAATTGGAAAAAGATATAAAAAAAGTAAATAAAAGACAATGGGATGAACAAGTAGAAAAAGGTCTAAAAGAGAAAAAAGAAGGATT
>JAENRT010000552.1:0-66899 GCA_032173475.1 Amanita phalloides
TTGTTGGGGAAATATAATATCCATATTCAAAGTGCGTAACGAATGGAAAGCAGCTTTTCAAACAAATTGAGGACGCTTTGAACTTTCAGTATTGTTTTGGTTTAACAAATTCACTGGCTAACCTTTTCAAACCTATGAACAATCTGTTCTGCGGAGGAACTCGCTGAAGGCATGGGTGTGATTTAATGGATACTATTAGATGTCTTGCAATCAAAAGGACAACCATTTGGAAAAAAACATGTTAAACGAATTCTGGCAAAGCTGAGAAGAATCAATTATCACTAAAACCTAGAAAATGTTACTTCAATAAAACAGAAATTCAAAATTTTAGAATGATAATCACCAAGGATCAGTACAAATGGATCCAGCAAAAGTAAAGCCATAAAAGATTGGTCCAGGACCTACAGAATAAAATGAGAAGTACACAAATTCTTGAGTTCGTTAACTTTTATCATTCGATTTGTGAAGGGTTTCTGCAAAAGAGGCAAAACCTTAACAGAAATTAACAGGGACAAGGATGGGAATGGGGCCTGTGACAGTAGAGGCCTGAGAAATTAAAGAAAGAATAGCGGAAGACGCGGTACTAGCCATACAAGATGAAGGAGGACACGTTTCAAAGTCGAAACTTGATGCATCAGATTTCGCATTAGGATCAAATTGTCTCAACAGCAAAATGGATATGGAGACTGGTTGCTTCTATTTCCCAAGGAAGGGTTCTTTAATGAGGTGTGGAAGAGAAATTTGAAATCCTCATGATAGAAGAGAAGCTTGCTGTATCAATGCATCATTATATGGAATGGTCGTGCAATATCTAAAGAGCAGGCAACGAGATACATCAAAGGATCTTAAACTATCATCAAATTTGACATACTTTTCATGAAACCACAAAACCTAAATTCACAGACAAGGCACCGATGGGATTATCGGATACTACAAGTATTAACTATGAATTCCATAGTACATCAACTCAATTGGCAAAACCCTGAATCTCTAAGGTCAGAATTCTTTATCAAAGAGCTGGATATGAACGAGAGAGAAAGGGATAAGCCAGGATGTAATATTATTAAAGAAGAATTATTTATACGATGGGATAGGAGTGAGATAGGATTTAGAAAACTGGAAACAACATTAAAAAATAAACAAAAGCAATGGACAACAAGTAAAAAGGATTAAGAAGGAAAAAGAAGGGTTTGAATATCAAAAAAGGACAAATCTACATGGTGGATAACGTCATTGATGTACGATGCAGTATTATCATATAAGGAGGAGGTGATCAAAATACATCATGATCGCAGACACCCAGGAATAGCTAAAACATTGGAATTAATAACCCAGGGATATTGGTGGCCAAATATGGGAGAGGACATTAAGAAGTACATTCAAGGATGTAGGACTTGTCAGATGGTCAAGCCGGACAGACAAAAATGAGCGAGCTCCATTAAATCCACACACGATACCTGACACTCCCTGGAAACACATATTGGTAGATCTGATTGGACCTTTACCAGAATCAAAAGGGTACAATGTGATCTTAACAGTAGTAGACCAGTTCTCCAAAATGGCATACTTTCTACCTACCAATACAATGATAATGTCATTGGGAGTGGCCACATTATATCAGGATCATATTTTTAAAAATCACGGAGTACCAGAAAAGATTATTAGTGATCAGGGACCACAATTCGTATCTAAATTCACAAAAGAACTCTTTGGAATATTGGGGATAAAAGGCAATCCATTGACAGCATTTCATCCACAGACAGATGGACAGATGGAAAGGGTTAATCAGATAGCAGAACAATTATTATCTACTTTCGTCAACGAAAATCAGGATGATTGGAGCAACTGGTTAGCAATAGCTCAGTTCTGTTATAATGATTGGGAACACTTGGCAACAGGGTATTCTCCTTTCTACATGAATTATGGACAACACCCAAATAAGGGAACGAAAATTGATACCAGTCATATCATGGTCAAGGTGGTTGCACAATTTGCAGGAAGACAAGTGGAGGTTTGGAATCAGGCCAGGAATACTCTTAAAAAGGCACAGGAAACAATGGCATTGCAATATGATAAAAGAAAGAAGACATCTATACTGTACAAAAAAGATGACTTAGTCTACATAAATGCTGAACACTTGCCAACAGTTCAACCAACGAAAAAACTAGGTGAGAGATTTTTAGGACCTTATAAAATCCTCAAAAAAGTTGGACTGTCCACATACCAAATTCTCATCCCTGCATCCTGGAAGGTGTACAATGTTTTTAATGAATCACTATTGAAACCATATCACACACCTTCGTTTCCAATACAAGCCAGCAAAAATGCAGGCCAGAAGAAGCAGCAAGAGAAAGAGGACACCACTGGCAACTATGAGGTGGAAAAAAAACTTGATAGTCGAATTAACCAACGAGGACATGGTCAGTTAGAATATTTGGTGAAATGGAAAAATTACCCGCTCAAAGAAGCTTCGTGGGAACCAGTGCGGAATTGCAACCATGCCAAGAGGAGTGTCGATGATTTCCATCGACCCAATCCAGGAGCGCCGAGGAGATTCCATGGACGAGAACTATCATTCACACCATATTTAAACTATACCCAACCACCAGTGTCTAAAAAATTATATGGGTGGGAAGATGGAAAATTTGAACGCGAGTACCTCGAAAAGCTGGAACATAATTGGCAAAAATGGAAAGGAAATTGCCAAGAAGCGGAACGAATGGATCCTGATCATGTGGAACCTGATCCTTGAAGAAGGGGTTATGTTACGATTTCTTTATTTTCTTATTTTCTTGATTACATAAGAGATGCAGCCACAGGGAGGTTATGTCAGCAACTATAGGATGGTTGAGTCATCAAGAGTCAGGAGGGAGAGATCACATGATTGACTCATGGGGAACATGAGGTCAAAGGTATATAAGGAGTGGTTAGTAGGTAGTGCTCCTTAGCCTTACGATTGTTTCTGTCGTACACAGACCAACTATTGCTCTTCTTCTCTTCTTCTCCAAACCTTGAGGTTGTGTGGAATGACGTTCTAACAGCAGTTGTGGACCAAGGGGAATGGTTGAGAACTGTTTCTGTGTTATGAGCTCACACCCAACAACACTAACCCACTGTCCTAGAGGACACAGACCCACAGGCCTTGTCGAGCAGGGGAGAGAAGGGAGGGGGGAAAGGGGTATATTGGCTATAGACAGAGTCTTACATGGGCATAAGAGAAACCATCTTAAGTCTGGGGAGACTCAAGCTACTTGCACTACTTATATACTACTCTACCAAGACCCTTGCCACCACCTAGTACCACTGGCACTCCTACAGCATTCATGCTTCTTCTGGTCCTGTATGAGCACTGCCTCCGCGCTGTTACTGTTGCTATGCATCTGGGCGCAGCTGCTGTAACACCATCTTCTGGACCAGTCCAGGTTGCCCTAGACCTTGTAACCATAAGGGGCTATGTCCTTAAGGCCTCCTTGTCTCCATAGGCTGTGCTGCAATCCCATATGACCATATGTGCTGCCACTGCTGCTTCCTGATGYRTGATGGCATGATCCCTGATGCACTGATGCCRAYRTCGATCAATGATGCCATCAAGRGCRYGATCCTCTTGCCTAATCYRGCTGTCCTTCCYAGTATAGTGTATGGCCACCTTGTATGGCCATCATCTTGTCCCATGGTAGGTGCTCCCATGCGCTAACCCATGCAAAGTGTTCCCAGGCTCCCTCCTAAGGCTCCTGGCCAGTATAAAGACTGTGATAGTGGTCCCAGACCACTGATAGATAGATTGAAAATGTGATGCCAATTTTGTGATTGTAACATTCTGGGGCTTGTTTTTCTTCTGCAGGTCTGATAGTTCTTCATATTGAGGCTCCTGGCATTGAGGGCAGCACTCCATTGTAGAAAATGGCCCTGCATATGCAATACAACTGTTGGGACACATGTCTGTCATTATTTTGAATACACCAGACATTTGCTCAACTCAGTTTTTCATGATAAAGTAAGAGTTGAGTTCAATTTCAGGATCAAATCTGCATAATGCTGCCTTGAAATCAGCGTACAACTGCTGTGAACCACAGCTTGACATAGCCATGAAGATATCATTGGAGAGCCTCAAGAGACAATCAATTGTTTCAATCCCAGACAAAGGGTTATGGACCCCCTCAAGGAGAATTTCATCCTTAATATCATCTTCAAGAGATCCAAGGCATATAGCATGAATCATGCTTTGCGATAACTGGAGGTGTGGTAAATGTGAAGCAGGAAGCTCAACACCATTGTTTGTGATTGAGGGAAGAGGAAATTGCGAGAAGTTGAAATCATCATGATTTTCAGGCTCATTTTCCAAGTCATTGTCATTGTTGGAATCTGTACCATGCTGCTCATATACTTGTTCAGCCAGATTTCCTTTGTCTGTGCTATGATGTGTTGTATCTTGGGAAGGCCCTGGTGATAGACTCAGTGATGGATGGGAAGGCCCTGGTCCTGGAATTGGCAGACAGAAATGTGGAACAGGTGTTGGCACATGTGAGGGGATTGGTGGAGGACTTGAGTGTGATTGAACCAGTTCCATGGGTGAGTGCATATGAACCAGTGTAGAGCAAGGCTGCACACTTCTGCTCTATATTTCCAGTAAGATAAGATAAGAATACATTGAAGTTGAACATACCATAGTACTGCTAGACACACAATTAAGGCTGGGTAGTGGCAATCCATACCTATCTCTGAACCCTTCCAGTATTTCATCTTGCTCAGCAAGGAAGACTGGCCTATGATGCAGTTGTGTTCTCAATTGCACCCACTGACCACCCTTACAGTATTTCTTGCATTTACACCAGCTGGTCTTGGAGGGATCATCCCAGGGTGGTGGGGGCAGCAGCTGGATTGTTGCATTCATATGTGGACTTAGCTGTACAGAACAGCTTGTAATGTGTAAAATTTATTGCAGTGGAACATGGAACAACAGTAGTATGCAGCATGTAATGATGTAGATTTATGGAGGTGTGCTGGATGGCATGGAAGTGTGCTGGCTCATGGCTGTTTTGTGCTGTTTTGCACTGGTTTGCACTGCTAACCCACAGACCATTTTTGACTGAGACTGAGTCTTGATATTATTACAAGCAGTTGGGTTGTATGGGTGGGTTTCGAACCTTGTGGGTGATATGATGCTGGTATTTGTCTGTTGGCAATGTGTGACATGCATTGCCAATGCGTGACATAGTGACATGCGTCAGCTGCATCGCCAATGAACAGGCACGCGTGGCGGACCGTCATGGACCACGATCTGTCCAATTCCGCGGTCCATACAAGGGTAAATAGCTAGACAATTCGCCCGCGGCCCAGTCACTCCAGGGCCAAATATGGCGAATCGTGAAGGTTTCCAAGAATCAATATCGATCCCACAAGCATAATTAACCGTTGTAAGTCCTTCTGGTCTCAATTTTTGCTAAAAACGATGGAACACATCGTGAGACGTCATTTCAGTTGATCTGAATCTTTCCTCTGACACTCGTATGCCCGCATGCCGCTATATATCATCGACGGTTCCTCGGTTCGCCCATCTTGTCCCCTAACCATCATCCTAATAGATACGCATCCCCCAGATTACGATTTCTGCCATTCATGCCTTGTGTGGGAAACGGAAAGCCTTACGCTGCTGTGAATGTCAATCCAGTCCAGAAAGGTCAATCAACTCTGAACTCGCAACTTGGCGGTGTCAAGTGGAACTTCCACAATACATAAAAGTCTCCCAGGATCTTTCCAATTCGTGGTACATGTGGTATTCCACTACACTATATGTGCTGTATGTGCTGATTAACAGCATTCACGACTCCGAAGGGCACGTTTTTCCTTCTGCTAGTAGTATGCACCTGTAATCAATTTCTGCAAGTCAGCGCATCGACGGCGTGAACCACGATCGATATTTACACTCCAGTGTAACCACCAGACGAAGGGCAGCAAGTATACGAGTCCGTGGGACCTGTAATCGTCAAAGGTAAATTGAAGCAAATATATAATACCATGTGATACGCACATTTTAGCTGAAGAGCAGGTACCATACCTCAGTCACACTATGCGCAACAAACTATACATAACATGCTCACGTTAGACGAGCCACCGCCTATTTGACTGTCAGTCGTATAAAGATAGTAGGGTGAGTCTCGGCGTACAGCGGAGAAGGGCAGGTCCTGGTCCGAATTTGGCTTGGCCTACCTTTGCGATTTGGAGGACGAAGAGCAAAGAGATAAGAGCGGGGGAAAAGGTTTTCATTTCGGTGGGGCGAACTCGTTGGCAAGTGGCTACTTATAGTCATGAAACTGGTCATCATCCTGTGCCTGTACAAGGAACAACGCCAAGTGTCACTTTGACGTCGGAGTGTTGGTGGAGCCCCCTGCACCTACTTGCGGTGCGACCTGCCATGCTGGGCGCGGTGGCACACAAGGTTTCATTTTGCCCCAACAGGTCTGTGCCTAAGGTCCGACCTCGGACGCAAGGTCTCTCCTAATTCCTTCCCACGACCTATCTATCTTATCTAATCAATGCTCTCGCAGGTTGTTAACCCTGCCATTATCGTGCTCAATAGCGAGATATGGCACCCTAATGCCGGAAACTGGTGCTTCTCTTCCACGTCTGTCTAATCCCTAAAGAAAACATCCTCTTGCCCACCCACCAAGCCGTCAGCGCGAGCCGACGCTTATCTAGTAATATGTGTGGTGCATAATTATATTTCCCCGACGCCCCTTCAACAATTGCAGCTCAACTTGCTAATGATGGAACCGATCGTTGAATTGCCATGGATGAGCCGACAGAAAGCCAGAGGCTCCCGCCTTTTACAGAGATGCTTCTTTGTCGATGCGCAGTCGAAAGGAGGTGATAGTAGAATGAACGCGTGCGTTTCAGAGTTTCGAACGCAGCTAGGGCTGTACTAAGATATGTATTAGTCATTAGATCATAGGAGCGGTGCTACATATTGATGACAATTCAATGGTGGAGAGTACAACCCTTGTCAGCGCCCGAAGGTCGTGCTAAAAGTGTCATTGATGGTATAGTAAAGCGTGGCACGGAACCGGGTTGCAAGCAAAAATATATCTGCTCAAGCTCGTCGCTTACCGCATTGTCTAGACCGAAGTGTGCGGTTGAAGGCGGCGACTCGATGCAGCCACGGAAAGAATTTGTTCCATCATTGTACTTACCTTCGGTAGGTCAACGGAGGCCCGTCTGCGGTTCCGCTCACACCGAAACAATGTGCGATGTGTGATGCGATATCGTCACACGCCGGCCTGCGAGCGCCAAGTTAAGGGTTCAAATAGACCAATGACAAATATCATGACTGTGTTCAGACTTGACTGGAATAGATGGGAAATAGGTAGTTACAAAACTTGGTTACAGGATCTCCTAAAAGTACATCATAGTTTGTATTTCCACGTAGACGAACATTTCCCTATTGCAAGTTGGACGTCAAGGTTCCTCCCAACCTCTCATACTCTAACAAGTTCGGACCCCAAGCACTCCCATTCCACCACTTGTGAAAAATGGCGTGGTCCGTTCCTACGACAAACAAGTCAATCCTGTTGGGACCCCAGCAAACTGCCTTCGGCGAATCCAAACAAATTCCTCCTTGTCGCTCATAGCCGGTGTTGCTCGGTCCCCAGGCCTTACCATCCCACCACTTGTGGTATACTGCGCCATCGGTGCCAACGACAAAGACGTCCAACCGGTCTTTGCCCCAAGACACAGCTTCTGGTTCATGGAGAAGAGTACCACCTAACGACTGCCATGTTCCCCAGCCTGATGAACCGTCGTTGTACCAGTTGTGCCATAGGGCTGAATCAAGACCTTTCGCGAAGACGTCGATTCTCCCGGGACCCCAACATACTGCCTTTGGTTGTCCAACAACCTTTGAGCCGATAGACTTCCAGTCTACCCAAGACGAGCCGTTCCAGGACCTAACCCACACCGCGCTATCGGTACCGGTCACGAATACGTCGAGTCGGTTTGGACCCCATGAAACGACAGTGGGGGTGTCATAGAGACATTTGCCACCTAGACTCTCCCAGGCTCCTTCAAGGGATGGACCCCAAGAAGAACCGTTCCACCATTTGTGATAGAGACCTCGATCGGTTCCAATGACAAACAAATCAATTCTGGATCCCGAATACTCCCATGTTAGTTGTTGAATTATCCCTTAGCAATCGAGCTTACCGGTCTTTACTCCAGCACACGGCAGAAGGCTTGCCCATACATATACCTCCCATTTTTTCATAGCCAGTGGTACTCGGTCCCCAGGCGGATCCGTTCCACCACTTGTGATAGATGGCGCTGTCTGTGCCCGTCACGAAGACGTCGAGACGGTTGGCTCCCCAGGAAACTACTCCAGGATCGTAGTAGCAGATGCCACCCAAGCTTCCCCATGGACCATCGGCCGGCGCAGGGTTCCAACTCGAGCCATTCCAATATTTTTGGTAGAGGGCAGAGTCAACTCCGACTGCAAAGAGATCAAGACGGTTTGGGCCCCAGGATGTCATAACTGTATAAGAAGGCTAGAGATCGAGTAGAGCGCAGGTGTACTGAATTTCCGAGATGAATGGTTGGGTCGAGAAAGCCCCCCGTCTTTTAAGGCTGTCATGAGAGAGGTCTGGAAGCGAGTAATCAATCTGGAACAAATCTGGGGTACGAAATATTGGCACACGTTCGTATGATTCTTCTCAAACAGGGAGTAATGAATGACCTTCTGGAGTTCTCCCGGATCTACTAGTAGTCAGCTGTTCATTCGGCAGCACGATCTACACACAAAGTTCAAATCTGACGTGCATCATGTTTGGAAACCTGGCACCGTTTGTGTGATCGTCTGGGGGGCGACGCCGAATATTCCTCTTCGTTGGCGTCTTGCGCTCACGACCTTAGCTAATCTACAAATGAGTGCAGAACTCTTGCCTTGTACTTGAACCAATTTGGCATGACGTACGGGGATGATTTGCGCGCCGTTCTACCGCCGCAACGCATGTAGGGCGGAAATATTGTCAAGACGACATGTGCCTGATAGAAGATACGGCAACTCAGTCTCCATGGGACCTCGACATACGCGTAGCTGTGGTTATTGTGTCAATAAACGGCGCAGACTCAAGGGTGGAATTTTTACCAAAGAACCGCTGCAATTGTGGAAAATGTGTCATATCTTGCGTAAATGGGGTAGATTCATGGCGGCTCTTCATTTTGGATGAACAGTAATAAGTCATGCGACCAGTCGATGTTGCTTCTAGTGCGATTCTTTCCCCATCGACAAGGCGGTGTCATATGGGTTATACTCGTTCACGGGCGTGTTGACCCGCACTCGTCGGCACCCCCAACAGGTGATTTCGCGATTGACATGTTACCCGTACTTGCCATCGTTCGACGCCAAGGGCGTCGACCTTTAGACATCCCAAGGATCGGTCGGCCATAGACAACTCTGTCAATTGTCATGAAAGAAGTCTGGGCGCTGACAATCAATCTAGCACAAGTCTGGGGTGTGTTGTATTGGGAGACCACCACACGGTCGTGTACTTCCGCATAATTTTACACCCTTGAACGGCGAGCTTATCTGGCATTCTTCCTGCGCCCATGGCTACTTCCAGTTGCCGTTCATACCGCGCACACCATATCTCCCACGTCCCTGGATAAATCTAGAGTGCGGCATGTCGAGAGACTGTCTTTTACGGTCTTGATCGGTGGGAAGCGACTTGATCGTATGAGCTACATTTAGATCACGACACCCACGACTTGCGCGAGTCGATGCTTTGATGGTGGGTTAGTGAGAAGAAGAGTAAGGACATCTTCTCACGACGAATCTGGCTCCTCCTCCTCCTCCTTCGATTGGAAAAGAGCAAGGCGATATGGGAAATGAGGCGGGACCTACGTGCATCGAATGTCGGGTTCAAGAACCCTTTCCGGGGCGTCTGCGCTCATGCCCCGACGCGGCATTGTACATATACCCGAATGGCTGACATCTGTGCGAAAAACAAAACGACGGCGGAAGCCGCAAGAGACATTCGACGTATCTCACGCATCCGTCTTCTTTCACGGTGTTTTCCGCGGTCAAGTGTAATAGGCAAGCGGATGTCACACACATTTTTCCCCTTTCGATGACACCCGGATACATGGGTGCCGAGATGGGTGGTGGGAGGAAAGAAATGTTATTTTCTGGACTGAATAGTACATCGTGGAAGTCGCCGATTGGTAAAGACGATAAGGGCAAATTTTAAAAAACGCAGTAGGTGCTGGGGTGTGTAGTTGTTCTGTGGCGCGGCATGCTGACTCGCAAACAGACGGGGCTCTCTGAGAGCCAAGCAGGTAAGCATTGTGAGTTTGATTGTGTAGAAGATTTTGAGATTACGGAGAAAGCGATGGGAGAAAACTTGTGTGACAACGACCACGTCCGAGTCGGGTTGCTGAAAACGTTATTCATGAAGGTAATGGTCCAATATAGAGCACACTCGTGTTGTGATTCGAGAACGTACCGATGAACTTGGTGGAAAAGTTATTGGGGAGAGGACTGTTCGAGCCATGCGTTGAGCTTGCCCATGCATTTCGCGCCTCAAGACGATGGGGATACAGCCAAATGCCAATGGCATAATAACAGTTACAACAAGTTCGGATAGATGACCCTGTAGAGTACCATTTGCATCGATCTGTAGATTCTACCAGAGGAGCACACTGGGAGCACCCATGCGTTAACATGGCTTTGGCAATTGAGCCCCGTCCTTCGCGTTTTCTGTCGATGAGAGAGAAATTGGTCCCAGTCAATGTGACGGTGAGACTGAGAGTGACGGACGGCGTCACACGCCTTCCGATCCGAAATGTCGCTCAGGCTCCTCGCTGGCGTCTCGCGCTCGCGCCCCCCAGCCGGCCTGCAAACATGCCTGCGAGCACAGACGTCTTCCGTCATCTTCCAACAAACGCGTGGCATGAGGAAAGGTAGGTTGCTCTGAGTAAAAAAACTTGTTAAATGTCACCTCAACCGTTGTAGGTCCGCCGAAAGTTGAAAAAGATGACAAGGGCCAGATTAAGAAACGGAATAAAAAGGAGGGGGCGGCAGGGGTGTTTAGTCGTTCTCGGGAACACGTTGGCTCGGAAGCGGATGGGACTCTTGCAGGACTTGCCGAGTTCAAGCCGGTAAGTGTATTGGGTTTCGTTGTGTGTGGAAGGTTTTGACATTCAGTGGCAGAAATACGTTACGGAGAAAACGATTGGCAAGGCGTGTGTCTTTTCGTTTTCGGACAATGACCCTGTTCGAAAGTTTGGGTTGCCGAAGAGGTTGCTGTTGGAGGTACTGTTCCATTTTCTGCCATGGACCATGCTCATATCAGTCTGCAGTACCGGATTCTTTCACGGCCGTATACTGTAATTCGTGGCGTGACGGTAGACTTGATTGGAAAATTAAAAGCTGCAAAGGACCGTTCGAGTGTAGAATCAAGGCTTGTTCTTAGTGAGTTGTGCGCCAGGGGATGTATGCCGAGAGTAATTGATGCCGCATGTAGCTGGACGCTCGGGCGCTGGCAAGAGCTGTGTGCTTCTCCAAGCTGTCGAGTACTGTGCACAAAGCAACTGGGTTGTGATCTATATACCACGAGGCGTCAACCTTGTCAACTCGACGACACCATACGCGTATGATCTCAGGACTCGAACTTATTTACAACCTCAGTTTGCGTTTCAAACGCTCCAACGGACGCTTTCTGTTAACCAGCATCTCCTTTCGTCGCTGCAGACATCCAAAAAGCATGTATTTGAGAAACGAGAGCTTCCTGTTGGCTCGTCCATTGTCGATCTAATCGGCATTGGCATCAAGGACGCATTGTCAGCTCCTTTCATTCTCGATGCTCTCGTGAATGAGCTTGGGCAGCAAACAAAGTAAGCCAACGTTTCCACATCACAAGCGTCATTTCTTCACGATGTTTTTCAGACACCCGGTACTGCTGGCTGTGGACGATTTCCAGGCTCTGTATTGCAAAACGGCATACCGAGATCCGTTTTTCTCGACGATCTGCTCGTACCACCTGTCGATGCCACGGATGATCCTGGAATTCGCGTGTGGAAAGCGAACGTTTGCGCGGGGAGCGGTACTGGGAGCCATCACATATTCAGACCCAGCATACGCTCTACCTCTGGAACTGCGAGAGGCGCTTGGGATGGCATACGATCAAGCCACAAGTGGTTACGATAAGCGGTCGAAAATAATGAAAGAATATACGGTTGGACTGAGAGCGATATGTGTTCCTGAACAACTGAGCATGGCGGAGGCCGGCTCGTTATTTGAAGTATGGAAGGAAGAAAAGGTGATGGGATGCTCTGCATACGACGAGGTGTTTCTGAGCAAATACAGCGAATCGAGCGGGAATGCAGGCGAGTTGGTCAGGGGCGTCTTATCTTCGCTTGCATAGTATTTGTGCGTGTTTGTTTGGTATTCACATGCCTCGCCGTCGCGCTATTTGAGCCCGCCTTTTCTCTTTTTTCGCCATGCCCGCTCTCCCAGATGCGCCCCCTCTTGTCCGCACCACCGTTGATGCCGACGATGAGAGCGTCCGCATCGCTGTCAGTGCCCTCGGCGACATGCGCAACGCCGCTCCCCGTACTCGTTCCCCGCCTTCCCCTTCTTCCGCTCCATCTCCGAGCCTCGTCTCTCGTGTCTCCCATCTACCCCTCGTCCACTCTGTCCTCAGAACATACGAACAGGGGAAAGCTTCCTCACGCGTCGTCAAGGTAACACGGCTGCTCGATACGCTTAACCATAGACTTTGTTTGGCTCACCTGCCCCAATATCTATAGTATGGGGCTGAGATGATGGAGTCGAGCGTTCGCACCATCTCTCGCCCAGTTATTGATCGCCTGCCCGTCAACGTTAATCAGATCGACGAGTTTGCCTGTCGGCAGCTGGATCGGGTGAGGACTATTTTCGGCGCGCGTGTTCGGCGTCTTTGTTGACTGATCGTCTAGTTGGATAGGTATCGCCGCATGTCCACCGGCGAGTCGACGAATCCGCCGTCGGTGGGCAGCCCGGATTCCCTGTTGCGCTCGCCAGAGATGTTGTCGTCTGGCGCTGCCATGACTGACTCGTACGCGTCTGAGCATCCGTTTTCCCCTGACTCCCGCTCCTCGACGCCGACTTTTGTGGGTGAGGAGACTCTGACAAAGGCTGTTATGTATCAAAGTGAGACAACCGGTTCGCCTTCTGAAACACAGAATCTGGAGAGACAGGTTGCGCAACGTAGTCGCTGGCAAGCCGTTTTGTTGGAAGCGGGGGGTCTGAGCGCGGCCCTCAGCGACGAAAATATGAGGCGATTGAAATACTGTTTACATTGCTTACAAGTACGTATACCATCCAAGTCATGTGTGTTTTATCGAACCGTTTTGTAGTACGCCACGGCACAAATCGATGCTCAAATTTTGATACTTCGCGATTTTATTGCGGGCCTTCAGCCACTCCCCCCCGCTTCCTCATCTCCATCGCGACGTCCCATCTCTCAGGCACACATACGAACCCTCACGGACGTTCGGCGAGATCTCGTACACACCATTCGCCAGGTGGTGGACGTTGTGAGCAAGTACGCCGGGGGCGCGTTACCCGAACCGGCGCGCACACGCGTGCGCGGGTTCATACTGAAACTTCCGCAGAGATGGGCCAGCAAGGCAGGAGTGGGTGTGCCCAATGTCTCCAATGGGGCTCCATCGGAGGGGGATCGCGAAACGGTGACAGCTGCGGCGTCTGGATCGGGCGCAGTGAGGCGGCCGAATAGACGTGCGGCGTATCGTGAACGTGGGGCAGGGGCGGATTCGAGAGCGTCCAGCCGGGCACCGTCTCCCTCTTCGCCGAGGATATCGCGAAGCGCGTACCCTGTTGTTGATACGGCGCAGACGGCCGGAAGCGGTTCTAGAGATGTTGATGGTAATGGGTCTTGTGGGGAACCTGCCGTCTCTACCGGTGCTGCTGTCCTTGCTGCGCAGCGAATTTTGACGCTGGCGACGGAGAGTCTGGATATGATGAGGGGTGTTACGGGGGTTATGAAGGATAGTTTGGATCGTGCTGATGCGTATGTCTTGTCCCTCTTTTTTGAAAAGGAGGATCTGACTGTCGTTTATAGATGGGTTAATCGCCTACGTACGGTTGGAATACAGAGGAATGAAACTGGGGGCGAAGTGATACAGGGAGAGGCCCCTCGGGCACCATCTCCGACGCGACATCACGGGAGGGGTAGCTCGAGTACGACACGTGTGGAGGACGACCGAGAGGGCGACTGTTCGTCTGGACTGGCGTCACCTACCATATCGGTGGCTGGTTCAGTGTCTGGGTCATCCACGGCATATTCGTCGACGTATAATGCCCCGAGTGGAACGTCAACTCCTGGTGGGAGCAAGCAGAGTCACTCGCCGAGTGTATTGCCTATTGTGCCGCTAGGAGCGATGAGCCTTGACGGGAAAAGATGGAGAGAGATGGAGGACATGGAGCATATGGATGTGGATGTATGAGGTGGATCTAATGGTGTGTTGTCTTTCCGACGTATTCATATCACTCGCTTCGGGTTTTTTTTTTTTGACATTGTAATTGTATATTTATGCATGAGCATGAGAATGTCTACCACGACTAGAACATGGAGCCTTCGGGCGGCTGAGGTAGCTTGCGATTATTGAATGATGCCATTTCCCTGCAACCGAGTCAGATGGGAGCGATGGACAATGTCAAAAACAGAAAAAATGTACTTTCTGATGTCTACCAATAAACTCTCGATGCTGTTGTTCCTCGTCCAGTTGGCCAAGACGGACAGTTTATGGGGGTCTACTTTGCCGTCTGTCTGACTGACAAAAGGTAGATTGACGCGGGAGATGAACTGGACGGTGGGGTGTTGATCAGGGTATTTGTCCCCGCAGGTGATCTTGAGGCTGTAGATGCGGTTTTCATGTACAGTCTGATGGGGCGGGGCGATATAATGGAAATGAAATGGCAAGAAAGAGGAGGAGGAGCGTACATGACCTGGGCCGATGATGGTGCCATTCCAGTTGCTCATCATGATATCATCGCCATCTTCGAGACCGTACGAGCAAGAGCCATCCCCGATGCCCTTTTCGCCCTTTTCGAGCTCCTCGAGCAGGCGAAAGTTTCTGGGAACTGAGATGGTGTTGACAAGGCGGGAGTAACAGAGAGAGACAGACGGGACGCACTCTTGGCCATGGAACTTTATGAAAAGCGTGATGGCTCTTCAGTCATGTCACATTCGCCTTGTCACTGTAACATTGCACAGCCACATCCTCAGCACTGCCTCCTTTTCTGCTCAGCTTTTCTCTCTCTTTCTTCAAGTCCTTGGAATGTTTGGAGGCGGCACACAAAATCCGTATGACGATATCGTCAGTCAGTATTCGATTCTGTTTGACTCGTTATCCTTCGTTCTGCTCACCATCGGCCATCTCAGACAAGACGACAGACGAAAATCTCACGAGCGAGAACTGGGAGCTCATCCTCAACTTGTGTGATAAAGTCTTGGATGAGGGCCAGGAAGGGTGCGTCTTTCCGTTTTTTTGACGTCGTTCAAATCAGTCGTCGACACCGCCAGACAGGGCGCGGAATGTTATATCTTCTTTACTCAAGCGTCTGGCCCATCGCAATCCGAATGTTCAACTGTATGCGCTCGCTCTTGCAGAGTCTCTTTCCAAGAACTGTGGTGCAGAGCTGCACCGCGAGATCGCCTCCAGGGCGTTCACACAGGGTCTCGAGAAGCTGGTCACCGACCGGGTGCGTCGTTCCGTGCCGATTTTTGTCGCGCGTGGTGGATTGACTCGCTCTAATATAGAATACGCATGAAAAAGTGAGGAAGCGTGCTCTGACTCTGGTAGGTATGTGGACGGCAGAGTTTGAGAACGATGCGTCGTTGGGCGTGATGGAAGACTGCTATAACAATCTCAAGGGAAAAGGTGCCAAATTCTCTTTTTTTTCAAGTCAAGTTGTGTTTGGGAAGGGGGAACCTGACGTTTGTTTGGGGGTTAGGCTACAAATTTGAAACACCGCAGGAACCCCTTCCACCGTCCGTTGACGACGAGATTCGAAGGAAGGAAGAGGAAGAGCTGGAGCGCGTTATAGCCCTCTCTATGCAGGATAAGGGTGGGAGAGGCCAATGGTCTCAGTATCCCAGTGCGGGGTCGTCGAGTACCGAGCGTGCAAAACCTCCCGTCCAGCCCTCCGCTGCGACATCTACCACAAGCACTACCACCACTACTCATACTTCCACGACGGCCCCGTCAAGATCAGCCTCCTTGGCGTACAGGCAGCCTTCATATCACAGTGGTTATGCCCCAGCCCGGGCTGAATCCCCCGCCACTGTGCCTGTGCGCCAATCTCCTCCACAGCAATCCCGACCGCAGCCATATCCGAAGCCGCAGCCGCAGCCGCAGCCTCAGGCACATCAACAGCAAGAGCATCGGCAGTCACTTCCTCTCTATCATCATTCTGCACCCTCGGTTCCCTCTTATCAGCAGCCTGCGTCGACGGTAGTTCCTGCTTCTCCGACGAGCCCTACGCCTACGCGTACGGCCTCCACTGCCACACCCTCCATTACCGCACCCACTTCACCCATCTCCACGCCTAATAGCACGATCGTGACGCGCGTGCGTGCTCTGCACACATTTGAGCCAACGGAGCCTGGGGAGCTTGCGTTCGACAAGGGGGATATCATCCGGGTCGTTGATCGTGGCTATAAGGATTGGTGGCGCGGTCAGTTGAAGGGACGGACGGGGATTTTTCCCGTGAATTACGTGGTGCGTATTGTTACCCTTTTGGGAAGTTGATGCTGAGACGGGTATGATCCAGGAACCCATGCCCGAGCCTACATCGGTGGAGCTGGCCAAGGAAGCTGACCAAGAGGCGTCCGTCTTTGCGCAAGCTATGAATGTCGAAAAACTGTTGAATATGTTGCGATCGTTTGATCCTGCCAAAGACAATTTGGCGGATAACGAAGAAATTCAAGTATGGTGTTTTGGATCTGATCCCCGATGCGAATTTGGTGTTGATGTGGATTTAGGAATTGTATCGCTCCTGTATGGCGTTGCGCCCCAAGATTGTCAAGTTGATTGACAAGTATAGCCAAAAGCGGGGTGAGTATGGGCACCTTGCGTCTTTTCAAGACCATTGATTGTGCCACAGCCGATCTTGTGTCGATGAACGAAACGTTTATCAGGGCTCGTGCGATATTTGATCGTATGATGGAGGAAAGTCTGGCAAAACACACTGGATGTGAGCCCCTTTTTCTG
Source organism: Amanita phalloides (assembly GCA_032173475.1). Classification (NCBI taxonomy): domain Eukaryota; kingdom Fungi; phylum Basidiomycota; class Agaricomycetes; order Agaricales; family Amanitaceae; genus Amanita; species Amanita phalloides. Next base: position 17,263 of record JAENRT010000552.1, read on the forward strand.
TATGCGCTTGCTGTTTTACCGACCAACCCAGATTATGACCAAACATATCACGCTGCTTCATATGATCCTCGCGGCCGCGTTGCCTCTCCTTCAGTGGGAGCAGGACCTCAACCATTTGGCTGGAACCCGTCGCTGTACGACCAGTCTGGCTATACCATTTATCCTAACCAAGGCACTCCTTACCCTGCACAACACGCTCAGCATCCTCAATACGAGGCAGCTGGTTCATACACTTCTGCCACTCCTGGGCCAACGATGACACATTTGCCCGCTTCGGCACCTGCACCTGCCCCCGGGGCGCCATCCTATCCCGACCATTCATCGTATACTCAGGGCCAAGTATATCCGGGGCCCGGAGCGTATCAGCCTGGTGCTCAGTTGGGGGATGGCGTACCGTATGGCAGAGCGCCTTATCCTGCTCAGGCGGCGGCACAGCCACATGCCCAGTCGCAGACACAACCGCAGGTTCAGGGGCAGGCTCAAGCATTCCTTCACGATTACCAGGCAGGGGGATACCCGCAACAGGTTCAAGCACCGGCAGGGCAGATGCCCCAGCTGCAGATACAACCTCAGGTTCAAATGCAAGCTCAAGCATATCATCAAGACTATCAGGCGTCAGGGTACCCGCAGCAGATGCAAGCATCAGGGCAGACACAAGTGAACCAGTCGGATTATCAAAGTCAGCAGCAGCAGCAACCGACACATTCACAGCTGTCACAGTCGCCTCCCATACAGGCGCAAGTGCCCCAGCAGCAAGCAGGTCTTCAGGCCCGACCTCTGAGCCAGCCACAGGCCCAGGAACGTTTATCACTCGATACAAGTGTGACCAGCCAAGCTAGGCCACAAGCACAGCAGGGTCAGGGACAAGGGCCGATGGAAGTTCAAGTTCAGGTTCAGCAGTCTCAGGCCCTGTCTCAGCAACCGCAATTGCAGCGTCACCAAAGCACAGCGTCCACTCAAAATGGACCGGTGCAGGTTCAGTTTCAGCAACCGCAGTCTCAGCAATTGCAGCGTCGTCAAAGCACAGCGTCCACTCAAAATGGTCAAGTGCAGGCCCAAACTGGCCCACCATACGTGTTTGATCCGCATACGACATATACTGATCCGAATGTGCAAGCTTGGGCTCAATATTATGCGCAGGGAGGGAAGGATCTCGCTGGTGCTGTGTACTTTTTCTCGGTGCCAGGTGTGACGGATGGGGAGCCTCTTCCCGCTGTGTCGCCATCTCAGCCTGGGCAAGGGCAGCAGGGCCAGGGACAGCAACAACAACAACAACTCAATCAAGGTCCTGCCCAATATCAATATCAACCACAATCTCAAGCAAATGCGGAATCTGCCATGTCCGTTGGAGTTGAATCCCAGTATCAGACAAATGCTGGGTCTAGTACGTCTCTTGGTGCGGGATCCCAGGCGGATAATAGTAGCGTTGCAAGCAGTCCTCGTCAGTCATTCTTGCCTCATACCACTGTAGCGCCGACGGCGACAGGAGCCGAGGCGGGGCAGGGAATGCCTTCTTGGGTGCTTCCAAAGAAGACGTCACTGGTAGGATTGAACGTGACGGGTGAGCCCGGGTCGCCCGTTGTTCAACAGGCGGCCTCAGCTCCACCTGTCGCCTCTGCACCAGGAGGAGGAGCATATGGCACGTACGGAGGTATGGGCGCTCAGACGTATTACACGTTACCTAACCAATTTGCGGGTATGAGTGTTACTGATCAGCATTAGCGATTTGTTCTGTTTTGTTTTGATATTCTGTAGCATTAGTTAGATATATACGTATCATATTTAAAAGCCTTGGAAACGCAAGCCGAGATCCGCTGACTAATCGAAGTCCCATTTTGGATGGGATGCGGTTTCCAAGATCCATGTTTTATGTCGCCTCCAAGTCAGCCAGCCAATAACGTTGTGGGCTCTCCTGCTGATAAAAGGCTCACTGCGGACAGCACGGACGACTACAACTGGAGCAAGTGCGCTAGAAGTTATTATTGGTCCTGCACTACGGCATCCACGAGCGCTAGCACGCAGAAGGACTCCAAGGGTGGCGGTGGGTTCATGAGTCTGGGCAAGTCCTTGACGAGGAAAGTGTCAAGCCGCTGGCATAAAGTTGGGGGCGCCATTGCGGCGGAAGGGGGTCCCAGCAACACAAGCGCCATCCCACCTGCCGCACAAGACTCCGAAAAAGGCTGTATTCAGCGCTCAGGCAGCGCTGGTACGGAAGAAACCCAGGCCAAGTCTGCCCTCGAAGTGAACAAGGAACGGATAAAAAAGATACGCAGTCGCTACTCGATGCGTATCTCCGTCGACCGTGACTTGAAGCCACTGGCTGATATGCACACTCCCGGGCCCGTGTCTCCTGCCCCGAGTACGCCCACTCCTAGCACTCCCACATCCTTGGATAGAGGAAGGGTCCCAAGGCGGCTCGTCAAGCCCCGACCGCCCGCTTCCTCCGCGGACCCCTCTCCCTCCTCGCCTGGGCCATCCGCATCTTTATCGGCTTCTGCCTCTGCTCCGTCTTCCGAAAAGGCAGGTAACGGCAAATTATGGAAACTCATGAAACGTATCAGCACTGGCGGGCTCAGGGACAAATACCGTTCCTACTCCCCATCCACCAAGCAGCATCTATCTAACTATAGCGAAGAGTCACTCTCACACACCTCCACGTCCACCCACGGTCCTCCGCCTCCTGTACCTGCCCTTCCAAAGAGCTTCCAAAGTCTATTACCGGGGTCACCCCCTGCAAGTCTCACTTCGTCATTTAGCGAGGGTGGTCAGGGTCAGAGGACAGCCGATATATCTCATGTCAGCCATGCCTTTTTTCTTTTTTTTTTACTATTACCGTTTGTTCTTACCACCCCCCCGTTCTACCATAGTCTGCTCAAGTGAATGCCAATCAAAATAGAATCGTGGATAAGGACCGATCTGTGTCATCGCCTTTGCCCACGGAATCCCGACAAAAGAAAATGACGCAGTGTATCCGACCTATATCTTCTGTCGGCATCCTCAAGAGGCAACGATCCACGTCCAACGGGCTTGCTGCCTCTTCCTCCACCTCTGCGAATGTATCTAGACCACCACTTACTCGAACAACTACCCCCTCTGGGCAAACGAAGCCTAAGCTTCCTTCTCGCCCGAGCACGGCACGATCCTCGTCTCCTGTTCCCTCAGAATCGACACGCTTCCTTGGCAGTAGTCTTTTCGGCAGGTCTCGCAGCATACGCAGTAGACGTTCTTCAATATCGTCTTTGGACGAGGCGAATGGGCAACATATCCATCATTACCATTTACCCCTACATAATCATCTACAGCCTAATCATCACCTACACGCACTGCATAAGCAACAGCAACAGCAACAAAATAATAACAATAATAATGGTAATAACGGCCTGGTGTCAGTGCCACCTGTGCCTACTAATATTTTGGCAAAACATATTCTTCCGCCGGGAGCGCTTATGAAAGAAGAGGTCAAGATGGGGGCCGAGAATGAGAATGGGAGGCGGAGGAATGAGAAGAAAGAAAGCATTTCGACCGGCGCCGGCGCCGGCGCTAGTCTGACGGCGCAAAGCGGAAGCGGGAGTACCCACGGCAACGGAGTCTCGTCTACGGAAGCGAGCGCAGGTCATGGTGGTGGCCCACCCTACACGAAGGGTGCCACCGAAGCACGAAGGATCGACCTGCCTCTTAGAAGTGCTGTGCCGCCGCCGCCGCCGAGCGGAGCCACTGGAAGTGGTAGAAACCCACCTAGTCCTGGCCAAAGGACGAGCATCGGTGGTGATGAATGGAGTATTGCCCAGTCACCCGAATATGAGTTACCCTCGTTGCCGTTTCCACCGAGGAGGCGAGGAGTATCTGAGAAGGCTAAGCGAGACGACGATGTGGTGGATGGTGGGGGTGGTGATGCAAAGATGCTGGGGAGGAGCCGGTCCTCGACGGTCGCTGTTTCACCTGTCTCCTCCCCGTCTCTTTCACGTGTCCCTTCGATGTCGTATCTTTCCAAGGTGGGAGAAGCTGAAGAAAATGTCACGCCGGTGTTGTCAACGTTTGGGAGGGTTGTGGGGAAACAGTTTGGGATGGAAAGGATGGAGAATCCGTCATCCGTCTCGGTTTCCGACTCCGTTTCAAGTTTGGGCTCGACTTCTGCAGGTTCTAGTCTCGATTCTAGGTCGGAATTGAGTCTTCACGGAAGGATGTCGATATATGGATCAATATCGAGAAAAACTCGGCAGTATCTGTCACTGTCGCCAGGAATCGGCAAGTCATCTGCTTCCGCTGTCTCAAGATCATACTCCTTGCCGTCTTCTCCTGATATGCCCATACCTTCACCAGCGATCTTGTTACCCTCACAATCACAGCCATCCGGATCTGGGCTGTCCCTGTCGTCGTCGTTGTCGTCTTCGTCTGCGGCTCCTGCAAGACCAGCAAGGGATCCCAGGCGACCGTCTGTCTCCCCGAATTTGAGGGTCGAGGGTACGGTTGAGGAGAAGGAGCAGAGCAGTAACAGGAACGGATCTGGGAAGCTTCTGAGAAAAACATCGGTGGGAGAACGTCGGCGGCCAATGCTGAGTAATGGAGGATCTACTACGAGTGTCTGTTCTCCGCGCAACACGGATCACGATGCCCATTCCAGCTCCCATCTCAAGAGCTCCGAAAGCAAGTTACCTCACCCATTGACAGAGAGAGAAAAAAGAGAAAAGTGGGAAGATCTATTGGAGAGGAGCGACAGGGCGGGTGGAACGATCCATTTGAGCGCGGATGGGGAGGGGCTGTTATCGGATAGAATGTTGGCGAGGATATCTGCGGTTAGCTTGGCGACAACTGTGGGGACGCAGGAGGAACGTGAGGGGGGGGTTCCTCATGAGGGTGAGTGAACGCGTCGGGCGTCAGCCCATCTTGTCCCAGTTTCCTGCTTTTTTCCTTGTCACTCAGAGAGTCGTTGCACCATTTAGCGGCATTTGCTCATATATACCCACTTCACATCTAACTGATATAAGTAATGTAATTACTAGTAAGGCGTCAGACATACACGAGCATCACCATGATATAGATACAGTCTCTTACTTACATAAGTGTGTCCATCAGTTCCCGCATATAGATAGCCTGTGTGAACATGCGCCGTCATCATCGCAAGGATCCAGAAGCCCTCTCCGAAGTCACGTATATTCCCGAGTCCATCAGAACTCCCAATGCTATCGTTCACTTACAGTATGAGTATCGCAAGGAGCCAGCCAAACCGAGCCACCAGGGTCAATGGACGCGCTTCGTCTGTCTGAGCGATACGCATTCCCGCGTGTGTCCGGTCCCCGATGGTGATGTTTTGCTACACAGCGGTGATTTGACGAATTCGGGGGTAATCAGTGAAGTGAGGGATACGATGGAGTGGTTATGTGGGCTGAACCACAAAGTGAAGATGTGTGTGTCCCCCTTTTTTCTTTTTTTTGATGGTGGTGACGCGTTGACTTGGAACTGAATGGGTTGTGTGCAGAATAATAGCAGGTAATCATGATCTGACGTTCGACCGTGAATGGTATGAGGCGAATTGGACGGGACGGCATTGGGTACAAGAGGTTTGGCAATAGCATTTCACCTTCATTCATTAGATCGAATACTTATGATACCGTTTTGTTATGCAGGATGAGAATGCAATTATGGAGCTGGTGAAAGGCCCCGCAGCAAAAGAGGCTGGAATTGTGTATCTCGATTGTGAAAAATACCAGTTCTCTGTCGAGGAAGGAGGGAAGATGTGGAGTGTTTATGGGTCTCCAGTACGTTTTTATGAGCCGCCCTTTCCATGGCATAACATCCTTCTTTAGTGGCAACCTGAGTTCTGTAATTGGGCGTTCAATTACAAAAGGAATCGAGCCCATGGTGGGTTCAGTCGAATTTGTTTTTTCAAGGCAGAACTCGGATTGAAGTTAGTTTTGCAGTCATCGTCGATAAAATACCAAAGGTGGACATATTGTAAGTCCTGTGCTCTATTTCTGCGCAGAAGACGATATATAGTTGGAGGTGCCAGGTTGACACATGGACCACCATACGGTGTCCTTGACGAAACCAAGGGCAAGCTCAAAGTGGGATGTGAAACACTCGCTAAGCGGCTTCCGCAGTTGCAGCCTCGGTTACATCTATTTGGGCATATTCATGAAGCGCATGGAGCTCATATCCACACTTGGGACAATGCCAAGCCAACTTGTCCCATAGCGCAGAGTTACCATGCAATAAAGAACACGGGGAATGCCGTGGGACCCCAAACCGTTTTTGTCAATGCCTCCAACTTATCATATCCTTCATATGGGAGAAATCATGTTCCCTTTGGGGGTCCTGGATTCCAGCCTGTCATTGTAGATTTAAAGGACGAATAGATTTACGTTTGATTACGCGTCGACGCGTTATTTGCAGATATTTGTATCAGGCGACCACGTCAGTTTGGACGCCTCTGGGAACGAAACCGCGTGCAACTTTGCCCGCAGTCAACTTCTACCACAGGCATTCATGGGCGCCGTTCAGAGCTTTGTGACTTCCACAGAGGGTGGCGTGATCGTCGCAGCTACCTTGGTCTTCGTTGGTGCTGTCGAGTACAGTACCTATCGGACATCTAAGCAACTGGAGCGGGGTTTCGAGAAGGACAAAGGGAAGAAGGGAGACGGCAAAGAGAAGGGAAGAGAGGACAAGAAAAAGGGGGCTATCGGGGATGCATTCGATGCCACTAAAGCCAGGAAAAAGAAGGGCAAGAAACACGCCACTGCCGCTCAAACTATCACATCGAGTGCCGCAGAAGCTAGTCCATCAGTGACAGCGACAACTCTACCAATTCCAGGAGACTTTGACACCGCTAGCAAGATCATGCCAAAATCCAAAAACAAGACCAAGGCAAGAATTACATCTGTTAGTGCTAGTGCTCATACCGGCGATGGTGAGGACGAAACCTCTTCTGCGACTCCGAACGAAGCTCCGTCACGCCCCCCCGCGTCGGCTTCTGGAACCAAGCCCAAAAAGTCAAAGAAGAAAAAAAAGCTTGTAGTCGGAGCTTCGGCTTCGACGTCAACTCTAACTCTACCTGAAACTTCTTCCTCTAAGACGACCTTGTCGGCGTCGAATCCGGCGGCCATTCAGCCCTCCGCGGTACTTACTTCTACTCCTCCGACGAAGGATCCTGCTGTCAGAGTAAAAGGAACAGACGCCTTAGTATCCCGTGGATCAAGACCAAAGGATGCCTTACACTCAGAGGAGGGGTCGGCAACAGATGACGAAGGGAAGCCTTTCTTGGCCTCTTTATCTAGCTCTCGACAAGAAACCATGGGACATTCAAGGGTGTTAGGCATTCCGATAGGAGCGTCATCAGTTTACCCAGATACAGACAGCTCATGGACTCATGTTCAACGCGGTAGCCGCAATAACAATTCTTCCTCCGGCCCTGGTCAGCTCTCCACAAGTGATGCAGGCGTCGTGTCTTCGGTGACTGATGACGGATATCCTTCTTCTTCCCCCGTTGCGGAGCGTGCGGAAGACACAGAAGAAGAAGAAGAAGAAGAAGAAGATACACTCCAAACGCAAACGCAAGGTTTAGGCTTAGGAAGCGCTTACGTCCGGGCCTCGGAGGGTTCGGATGACGGCAGCAAGAATAACAACGCGCCGAGGAAAACGCTTCCAGAGTGAGTAGCTCGAGCGGCACTCTGGTTTTTGGCGCTGATCTTGTGTCAACTTCTTAGTATGCAAGGGGCGCCAGGTAATCTAAACCCATCATCACACGTGGTGCGTCGGCGACCGCCGCCCAGCGAAAAACCTGCGAGTGGGTTTTCGTGGGCGGATTATGAAGATGTGCACGTAGACGAAGGTGCTGGCCACGATGCTGATGGCGAAGATGATGGGTGGGGCGTAGTCAAAAGTCGGCGATCGCGTAAGAGGTTTTCGACGAGTATAGACTTTTTTCAGTTAATCTGACTCGCTCGCCTCTTAGGGCTCGACCGTGGTTCGTCGTCCACTGGTGCTGGTACACCTGCAGGTGATGCAGGTGCAGGCGCTTCTCAAGTTCAGAAAGAGAATTCGATACTCACGAAGAAGCAGCGTCAGAACGCGAAGAAGCGTGAAGCGACTAAGGCGGCAAAGGCGGAGGCGGAGGCGGAGCGGCTGGCAATACTAGTTAAGCATAAACAACAGCTAGAAAGGGCAAAAACGCTGGAACAAATTTCGAAAAGTAGTAGCAAGGTTCCAAGTGGCGGTATGAAAGCAGCTGTAGATGGAAACGGCAAGCTCATCTGGGAGTGAGTGGCTGGGGACCGGGAACCCGTGAACCGTCCACTCATCATCGTAATATCATTATTTGGATGAACAAAGCAGTCACGATTATCTGATAATAAGCTTGGATCAACAATCAATTAATGCTCTCATAAGGTATACATGGGGATTGTAAGGGAGGAAAAGGAATTTATAGATGGGTAAAGGGTTTGTCCTTATTAACTGATTATGGGGATTAAAACGGAGGAAAACAGGATGAGTACCGTCGCATAGATACCACCACAACATATATTGTTCGTATTTATTAAGAGATCATAGCGTCACCGCGTCATCGCGCTAGAAGACTATAGATAAGGAGATAATGTCCGTTGGAATTTGATGGATCGTGCGGACCGTGAAGGAGCCACGCGACATGGGCATCACGCTTTGGGGGGTTGCCAGAGAAGGCATGATGAAGCTGCAGGGTTCGGTCCGCGTGTCGTGATGGCATGCCTGACGTCTGGCCTTGGTAAAAGCGCCACGTACGTCAGTGGCACAGACACGGATTTACCATGCCGATCGTGCATGTTATATTCCGCCTAACTAGGCACTTCACACAACACAAACCGTCGGGTGCACCGTGATAAGATATACAAAACCCTATGACGTGATGCCCCGAATTTAGTGATGGTAGGGTGTACGAGAAGCACGCCGTCCAATGATCTCTGCATAGACGACGGGTGGTGTAGGGTTTGCTGTGATTTCCGTGATGATATTAAGAGTCTAAATAAATAAGATGCGATGTAAAAACTTGACATGTTCCCATTCCTGGGGCGAATCATAGTTTGCCGCATGGATTGCGTGGTTTCTCGCCATGGTTACCACAAGTTGGACCCAATTTACCAGGTAAAGAAGGGGAGGGGGGGGCATCATGATGGGCGAGAAACCATTGCAGAAGAAAATAAAAAAGGCCATATGTCGGATGCTCGCTTCACCGTCTAGGCTCGCGTCGTGAGAGCAGCTCAGAGTCGTATCTGCGAGTAGCATGTGGTCCGCCTACCCGATGCGGGTACGGTGGCGGCGTTAGTGTGGTACTGCCAGTGTGCGCATGAGCAGATGATGGTCTTGCTGATGATGGGACACCCCCCTGAGTGTCACCTGTACTACTCCTAGGAATAGTGCTGTAATGCACGGCAGCGGAAGAAGGGCCAGAAGGGGAAATAACGCGTGGATTGCCGGTCGAGCTAGTAGTGTAACTGCTGGGCCTTTCGGGTTCACGTTGGGGGTGCGCAGACGCTCGCCCAGGTTGAGCATCTGCGCTAGGCAGTTTTTTGACTGCGGTTCTGGAACGACATAGGGCGATGTGATCGATGCAAGTGAATGAGGCAGTGAGCCCTTTGGAAGAGGTGAGGCAGCAGATGGTGGTCTAGGAGGTCGACTCATGTCGATGTTGCTATTAATATTCCCGCTCACAATCGTGTTAGTCGTGCTTTCCATGGAGTCTGTGACTCTGTGCCTCAGTGACGAAGATAGCGGAGAGCGGGATCTGAGATTCAGCGGGGGTGATGCGGTGCTCGTGACATGTGCACCGATAGGAGAGCGGAGATGAGGGCTACCGATTCTCTCATGCCGTTGAATGGGCGGCGGTGGAGGCACCTGAGGCGATGCAGACAGAGAACCAGAGTGATGGTAGGCTTGCACAGGTGGTGGCGCGGGTTGATAGACAGGGTAACCTAGGTGGTATGAATGCATAGCTTCTGGAGTCGAAGGTCCAGGGAGCATATGGTGGCGACTCAGTTGGCGGGCTGGAGAATTTAACGGCATATATTGGTGGACAAGCGTAGCGAGCTCGTCAAAACGTGTCTTGAGGTCGTCGAATTCTTGCCTAGTGACATATTTTTCCCTTAATAAAAGTTTGAATGATAACTTCACGACCAAAATACTGAAGTAAGCTTTAGCTTACACAGGCTCTACGACGTGCCAGTGGCACTTGGCTTGTTCTCCTCTGCGCGTACAAGGTGCGCATGGTTGCGATCTATCAACAAAGGTGTAGAAGTCAGCTTCCGCCAGTTCATCGGCGACCAGCGCGGAAGTTAGATCATCCTACCTATCACACTTGATTTTGCGTCTTTTGCATTCTAAAAAAAGTCGATTTCCGCGTGTCATGGACAAGACGCAATGCGGCATACGGGACCGGCAAGATATCACCGTATGCATAGGTCATGAATTTGGTAAGAGGGAGAATGGAAAAAAAAAAACCAAAACGTGTAACACAATAACGCCATCAGCATATTTTCAGCAGCGTAATGAGTACCATATACCTGTACAACTTAACGCCTGTCGCCTCCGCTTCTTCTTTGGGGGGCCTTGTTGCTCTAACTCGTCTGGTTCGGATTCGTGAAGGGCATAGCCCACATCGCCTCCCCTTGGGCCTGGAAAATGTGTCTGGCCTTAGAAGTGAAGGTGAGAGGTTTACGAACAGTAGCTCAAACTGTACTCGCACCTTCAGACAGTGCCATTGGCGCAGGTATACCCGCAGGAGGTAAATATGGATGTAGCTGGCGAATTGAAGGCAAAATCGTCTGTGAATGGCCTGGTGCGCTTCCTGAGGACAGAAAGCTTGACGATGGTAATGAACGCGGAACGTGACTCTGGGTGTCCCCTGTACTGGAGTGAGGTCTTGACGGTTGCATGGCTCTTGTTACCGCTAGCCCTTGAGCCAGTCGAATTCCAATTTAAAGGGCATGAGGTGACGAGGAGACGGAAATCACGCTGCGGGGTCTTATCCTCCAACGAGATTGAAGGCAGACGTCCATCCAAAATAGGACGCCCATCCAAAGCAGACTAGTTTCACTAGCAAAGCCTTAATATTTCCGGCAGATGGATCCAGATTGTAACGTCAGCGGAGAGCCCAGGGTCCGGCGATACAGCGCATAATCGATTGTAAATGACTTGGCGAACGTCCCAAATAGAATAGATCATTGACAGTGCATGCATGCTTAGATACCCTCATGGCCTTTGGTCCGGTTTCGTTCGTATGAACCTGGCGCCGAATGAAGTCAGCTCATCCGAATACCTGATTGAACATTTAACACGGCGTTTATGGTTAAGGATGGCACGCCATCGGACACTGCCGATCCAAGCCGCCTTAAATCCGACAAACGAGTTTCCGTCATGCTGGCGCCCATGGCGGAGGTTAGGGAGGACTTCGAGAACACATCAGGTGGCCAAGTGCCGAATCTAAACCCGAACGGTTCACTGCCTCTCGGACTTCACACCGTCGTCTATTGACGTTGTGTGGGCAAGGGCAAGATCACAGGATGTAGCCCTCTGATCAAGCACGCGGCCAACGCCCCGCCCACAGCATATGCAGCAGTTAGTTATATCTTCGCGGGCTGCTTGGCCAAACCAAACTCGGTTGGCTGTGGAATCTTACTGTTACCGATGACGCGACCAGCACAGCTCACTAAAACCCTGATATAACATACTCAGGAAGTTTTTCGGAGTTAAGTGACGCGATTGCCGTCAGGGGATGACCGAGGATAATTGTTGCCGCTCCATGTATATGCCGTCAATTTCTCATTTTGTCCATTTCGCCCGTTCATAAAATGCAAAAATTCATCCATTCTGTTGTACCCAGAACAGATTAGCCACTCGTTCAGTAGATATGCGTCGATCGAACGGCATGCCCAGTCCCGGCCTGACTCATTCTTCTCGTCCCACCATCCTGGTGCAAGTTCCAACGGAGCGAAACTCGCAGGCTCGAGAGGCGAAGACGAGGTAGACTGTGAAGAAAAGTTTCTCTGATGGAAAAAGATTTATAACGGCCGATATGGTCCGTGCGGCCTGCCGTGTATGACTACAAAAGGAAGATTGCAAGGTTGAAATTTTCATCGAAAGTTATACCTCTCACTATTTGGGTTCTCCCTCGACCTACACTTGGGGGAACTTGAAGTGTCCGAGGGAAAGTGATAACACTCCCTCCCAAGATCGCGACCCTTGCCACTTGGTACTTTATGATGGGACTTGGCGGCCCGTAAGGGAGTCACAATACATGTATGTAGAAATTGCTGTCGATGGCCGTTCAATCAAGATCCGTGAAGACTCTATTGCGCAGCAACATATGGTATGGTCCACACATGAAACACTTTCTAAAAGTGCTGTACTAGAACACGAGACTGGCGTCCCTTTACTCCGATGTCAAAATATAATGGCTTTCCATGACATGGCACATACAAAGCCCAAGTGTAAATTTACAACATTATTATTAGGATCCTCATTCATTGCTCATTGACAAAGACTGCGGCCATACCCATGCCACTTCCAACACACATGCTCGTGATAAATGTTTTGTGACCATACTGTTTGGCTATGTTCAACCCTGTGGCAATCTGACGCGCACCAGCTAAGTATGACACAATTGAGCACTGCGGACACGTTGCATTGCGGAGTTAACTTACTGCTTCCGAGAGGGTGGCCAATTGCGATGGCACCGCCATGGATATTGACCTTTTCATAGGGAATCTTGAGCTTCTCGATACAATATACCGCCTGAGAAGCGAAAGCCTCGTTAATTTCATAGAAATCAATATCGCTTTGACTCAAGCCTATCTTCTGGAGCACTTTGGGGATAGCAAATGCTGGTCCGATCCCCATAACTCTTGGCGGTACACCAACCACAACGGCGGCGACAAATTTTCCAAGGATCGGTAACCCGAGGCGTTTAGCTACAGATCGTCTGGCTAGAAGGACTGCACCAGCTCCGTCGGATACCTGTGAGGCGTTCCCTGAAGGAGAAACATATGTCAATATTGAAAACTGACACGAGGGAAACGGATATACCGGCATGGGTCGTTCCGTCCTTCGCAAATGCTGGTTTTAATTTAGCTAGACTTTCAAAGGTGACGCCATCCCTGATGCCATCGTCCAAATCGACGATAATCTCGACCTCGTTCTCCGTCTTGGGGTCAATAATCTTGGTTTTAATAGGAATGATCTCATCCCTGAACTTTCCAGCCTTGAGGGCAGCAGCAGCTTTTTGGAATGAGGAAACCGCAAACTTGTCTTGTGTTTCACGGGTAATGCCGAAATCCTTTGCAACGTTCTCTGAGGTAATGCCCATTGGAAGAAGACAGTCCTCCGCTTCCTGATTCTGTAGGAGCTCGTCTGCAACTTGTGGCATTGCACCCGCGCCATAGCCTTTCGTCATAGACTCGACACCAGCACCTAATCATCTTACAAACGACTGGGAGCAGATTGAAGCATGGAACACACCAATACCAATGTCTATTTGCCCAGCGCGGATTTCATTCGCAATTTGATTAACAGCAGTCAACCCGGATGAACATTGGCGGTTAACAGTATTAATTGATGTCGTATTTGGAATTCCAGCATAGAGAGCTGCCATACGTGCCGCGTTGGCACCTCCACCAGGCGGAAGGACATTTCCGACTGAAATGTCCTCAATGAGTTTCGGGTCTAGCCTTACACGGTCGTATACAGCGCGAAGTACATGCGAGAGGATGACCTCGGGGTTCGTGTCCTTGAAACCACCTTTTCGCCCCTACAGACACACGAGGTTGATGTCACTAAGCCAATTCCAATCGAGAGTCAAACGAGGAATAGTCTACCTTCGTAATCGCCGAGCGTACCGCAGAAACAATGACCACATCATCATCGTGCTTCTGGAGAACGTGAGCCTTGGCTGGTGACGTGGCAATTTGCAGCGACATGGTTGGTGTGGTCGTAGCGAGCGTCTAAAAAGGCGGGTGATTTCCGCTTATAAACAGTAAGCGGATCCGGTAATTGAATCACATGCATTACCCCGCAAACCCTGGCACATCCGTCCGGCACCCTAGTAGGCTAGGGTCCAACGTTTGTGATTGACAATCATATTGCGTCTCATATTACCTCGGCAACAAGCTGCGCTGTACCTCAGAACTATCTGTCTGACAAACATCCTCGGAGACGTGTTATGTAATCGCCGATACCTTTGCCAAACCTAACCTTAACCCGCCTGATCCGCCTTAGAGGCGGGCACCTACTCATAGAGCGCCGTTAGGTGCAGGGATGTCCGTAGCAAACTTACTCTTTAGTTGGCTTCGGCGCTTCGTCCTCGGATCGCAGCACAGCATCCCATTCGCCAATAAAACTGAGACGAGTGGATTATCGACACCCATGGTTCTCAACGAGTTATTCAGGACGAACTTCTTCACCTAGCGTCTTCGACGTCAAGTGCAATACGCTCTCGACGAAAAGAAAGAAGAAAGAAATCTTTCAGGGAAAAAAAGGACACCCCTGTTCCATTCCGAATTTTCCCGCTGTACTCCTGTTCACAGTCACATTCTCGCTTGCAGGTTCGATGCCAGCCTACGTCAACTGATACTACTACTACTAACTACTACTACTACTACTACGTAGGTTGTGATAATCCAAACCGATTGCAACGCTTACACGGATAGACAAACTGGACGAACTGGCTCGAATCCTGTGCATTGATCCCAAATCAAGACAGCTTATCAATCGCTAACAGCAAGTCATCAACTGACGGTCTACCGAAGTCCCTTGATCACCGTTGATCCAGGTCTTTTGAAGCCTTGATCCGGTATGGATCTGTGCGCGTAGAGGTGTTCTGTTGCTTTTCAAGTATCGTCCAACCTTTGTTCGCTTCGAAAGCGAGGGAAACGCGCCAAGGTGTACGTAAACTCGTGCTATACCTATACCTGATAGGCTGAACCTTCTGATGAATACGGAGAGCCATGGGAAGTTTTGCGATCAAGAATAGCTTGCACAAAAGCGTTTCCATTTTGCAGTTTTCAATACAGATTCTTGTGTTGGTGGTGGGTTCTGGACGTGTACGTTACCCCCTACTATGGCGTGTGGAGGCGTTTCACCCATTCGGCCTCTCTCCATGTCCGACTACGTTTTAGGAGAGCGCTCATGGTTTCATCCGTTCAATGAGCAGAACCATGTGACACTAGATCCCCATTCGGCGGGCCATTCGTCGGACACAAAGTACGACCGTTCATCGCGCCCAAATGTACGCTATCGGACGCGCAGTGTTGGACTCGAGCGGTAATCGACGCCTGGCAAGTGCTGGAAGAAGCCAAAGCTAAACCTTGTTGCGCTGCGCAAGTACTTAACCGGTGTGTGTGCACGGCCAGGACCGATCTGATATGATACCATTTATCGTCACATAAATAACTTGACAGGCGGTCGTTTACGCTTTGGCCGCAAGTAATAGAGATCTAGAGCTGTCCATAATGATTATACATATTCCCGCGGACCAGGCCCTTGGTGTCATATGCACCCCCACGCACATGTGCATTATCGCACAATGGGACTTTGCCATTTCCAGCGACTTGGCTCGGGCAGCGTCGGCGTTGAAATGGACGGTCCGACGCGATAAGCCAAGCTAATAATAATAATTACTCACTACCACACACGTGCTCTTCCAAAGTTATAATGCCAGTCTCTCTTTGCCATGTCACATTGAAGTAAGTGCCCATGGCCACGGATCTCTCCCTGGAAGGCCAGAATAATCGAACTGGCCATCTGATTCCGCCATCATCATCAGATGGGCCACTTTGTTACTCTAAAATATGAGGCGATGATGGGGATGATGGCGATGGCGATGCTTGTGCCCAGGGTAGATGATGGTAGGCGATAGTTTGTGTTTGAACCGCGCTAGTCGTTGGAATGGCTCCTTGCAGCTCCCTTCCCTGTCTTGTGTGCCCTGTTACACGGCGACAGATGGCGGCGCCGGCGCCCGTTTGCCGTTTGCCGTTAGTACAAGTAACGTACACCCGGCATAAGTGCCACTGGAAGTATCCAAGCAACTGCCAGTGTGCATGGGCCACCACACGGTCCACACCCTGTTCAAAAGTTCATATGCATTTCTCGACTCGTGAGCATAACCTTGTTTTATCATTCATTATTACCTTTGCCCATAATCGCCATGATGCGTAAATAATCCAATTGAACTCCTGACAGCCTGGCAGGTCATCCCCTGACACCGTCTGATTGACCTAAACTTATGCGTAACTGCGCGTGTGCCTTGTCTCACAAATACACGATACGGGAGCTGTAACAGAATATGAGATCTGTAGCGCTCTTGGATTTTTGAGTTCTGAACACCCCCCCCCCCTCGAAGCAGTGCAATGCTGCGAATATATGTCCTTCGTCGACGGACTCGAAGGAGTCGATTGCGAGCGGTAAGTTGTAACTAGTCCTAATACTACCGGTACTAAATCGCTCATCGCTAGCTATCATCCATACGGAGCAAGTCGTGGGGTCGATTTTGACCTAGTTCGTATATTCGTAGTCAAGCCAGCTGGTGTATATACCACAAATAAGATTTGGATTCGGTAACTTTACTGAATTGACGGTGATGGGATGAAACCCCCCCCCCCCCTCAATCGCAAGCCAGGTATACAGACAGGGCCACACTGAGTGACTGAGTAAGAGACCGTCCCGTCCCCGTCTTGGGCTGCTAATATATGTACCGCGCGCGTTTTCCCGCTACGACATAGCGCTGGGCATGTTCCACTCCGCACGCGACCTTAAACGGTAACGCGCCGTGCCAGTGGGTTGCATGCGAATATGTGCGACGCCATTCCTCAAAGCCGTTCTCCTCCACCTTGACCGGATCATTCATTGAAAACCTGCTCGTTGCGATCAAGGCAAGTTACATATATACAGTAGCTGTTTGGGAGTTGACACTTCTCCCGTGCTCCAGATCACGTACACCCATCACCACCATCAGTCATCATGGCATCACCGCATCATGCATCAGTCATTTCCATCACACGACCACCCCATCCCATCAGATCATCATCATGTCCATCAGAATAGGACGTAATGGTCCGCTTCGTGAATCGTCTTGTTGCTCGGAGTTCCGATTTGACTCGGGATTTTGGTTCCAGTTGCAGTTGCGTGGTCAGGCTAAGCACACAGAAGAGAAAGAAAGGACGGAGACGAGTCGCGAGTCGAATATGGGTAACTCATACCTATGTCTATGACATGACCATGAGAAACACGGAAAGAGTTCGTTATCAAAAAAAGAGGGAGAACGTCGAATGTCGAAGGCGGGATGAATGTAGTTTATCATGAGTCGTATTTGGGTGTATATGGGTGTATGGGGTGAATATCTGCACACAAAGATCATGAAGGCAAAAAAAAAACGCAACAACACAAGGAACGCAAAAAAGACGAGGAAAAAAAAGGTATACTGGATCATCAAATCTCTTCTCCCCATCCACGCTCTTCTTCTTTCTCGTTCTCATTCTTGTCGTACTGTAGGTACGACAAGTTATATTTTTATTGTCAATAACGGTGATTTTTGCTAGGCGACAGATTTGGGAGAATCCCTTTCTCGCGCGTCCTGACTCGCAGACTGAGAGCGCCCTGCAGCAGACGAGGTCGAGGAAGCGGCGGAAAGAGCGACAGAGGGAGGAGGCGACGGAGGCCGCGCACCAGGGCTTGAGTTGCTCTCTACCGTGCCGCGCCTCAGAGGGGGCGTAGACATCTGGCTCGCCTGCTGCTGCTGTTGTTGTGGCTGCGACGATTGCGTGGCTTGCCCTGGGCCTTGCTGTGCCGACGGACCAGGAGGTGGAGGAGCCGGCTGGTGGTGGCCGTGACCATGACCGTGAGTATGGTTGTGGCTGCTGTGGCCAGAATGGCCACCATGCCCGTGTCCATGCCCATGTCCATTATGCTGTGGGTGGTGCTGTTGCTGCTGAGACGCATGATGCTGCGACGGAGGCGGAAGCGAGATCGGTGCCACATGCGTTACAGGTCCTTGCCCTGGCCCTGCCCCGGAATCAGTTGGGTGTGGGTGCCAAGTCTGCAAGCCAGGCAGAGGGTTCATGGGATAGTCCCTCCTATGGTCCTGCACATTGTTGAGTGGAGCGATCGAAGGATGGGAATAGTTATATGGAGGAGAAATCGGAGGAAGTTGGTTCGTAGGTGGCGTTCTAGACCTACTCAGCGCGGTACCGGTGAGTGGCCCACGTTTGTGAGGGAACTGTTCGGGCCGGGGCCGCGAATGGGTTCGTTCAAACAGGCCACACTTGTTACATAACTGAGAGGAACGTCAGAGAACGCGCTAGAAGGGGAGAGGCAAAGGGGACTGACCACTTTTCCTGGGCTAAGATTGGATCTTCGCCAAGTGGAGGTATCAGTTGTACAGCAATTAAAGCATCTCCGACGAACACGGTCGCTGAGTTTGGTGTTGGCGTCGTCCGTGTAAATGCTTGCGACCGGTGCCTGGCCGGTAAGCGGGTATGAGTGGGTGTAAGAATCACGGACGTGGTTATTGGGGATGTGGGAAACGGGAGGGATGGGAGCATGTGATGGCAATGGGACAGAGTTGTGATACGAGGAATGATTTGATCCGTCAGTATGCTCATAACGATGATCGAAGGGCGGATGAGCGCTAAATGCATACGAGTGACTGAGACCGTCGGGGCGCGACTGGAAATGGGGGACAGGATGATGGCGCGAGGATTGGAGCATGACAGGTTCATGGGAGTAGTAAGAGTTTGTGTGAATGACACTTGGGAGAGGCTGAGGCGGAGTGCGCCGAGCAGGAGGGGTGGACATGGCAGAACGGTCCTGGATGATAGATGGGGATGGGGATGGGTTTAAAGTTGCAATTGGGGGAGGCGAAGGACGGCGGTGAGAAATGTCATACGAGTCCCGACGGTGCCTAAGAGAGAGGTGAGCGACAGAAAAAAAAGAGAGAAAAGTCAGGGACGAAGACTGACTGAGAGGGCATTGGGTAAGCGTCGACGCGGGCGGACATGTAGAGAGATGGGGAGGGAGGAGGGGAAGGATCAGGGCGGGGTGATGTCTCGCGAGGGAGATGAGAGACGGAATGATCGGTATGGCTGATGGGTGATGGGGGAGGAGAGCAGGCGTTTATAAGGCGAGGGAGGCTCGCCATACTTGGACATGTTGTGGCTCCCGCTCGTCCCTTCAATCTCCGCCGCCGCCCGCCGCTAGCCGCCCGCCCGCCCGCTCGCCGGCCCTGCCCTCTCCTCCGCGGATCCTCTCCGAACTTCCTCTCCGTCCATCCCCGTTCCCAGACGCTCGCTCCAATGTCGATCCCTGCCTCTTGCCGTCGCCCACTAACCTGTGTTATTATCCATCTCAACCACCCTACACCTTACATCTCCTCCTTCCTTCCTCCACATCCATCAACAGTAACACCGAATTAGTATACCCGTTCTTGTCCACCCAGGCAGGCACATATGTTTTGGATCGCCATCCCGCGAAATACGTCAAATGTCATAACCTTGCTGCCTCGTGCCGAAACCTTGTACATATATATATATATAGTCCTCCATCAATGCCCTATCGTCCGAGTTGTGGACCGCTCCTGGGAAGCGCGATTGTAATTTTAGTTATCTTCAGCTCGGATTCTATTGCTTATACCCTGCCTGCCGCGGTTTCCCCCGCTATGATGCATATGATATCGATGGTAAGTGTTCAGTGCCTTGCGTGATTGGATGCAGCTGGATCCGGGGGGGTCAACAAACCATAAAGCAAAAAGCAAATCGGACCAAATGGCCAACGTGCAAGAGACGTGTTCAAGATAGCTGTATTCCCGATACACGCATGATGCTCATATGCTTGGCCCCTCTGCATGCGTAGCAGCACCCGTTCGTGCGCAGTCTGACTTTTTTTTTCTCCTCCCTTTCCCTTTCATTTCCAAAGCGTACGACCACGCCACGCAGATGATCGCGATAGCATTTAGTACGGCTGTGATGCACCCTGCCTCCGGTAACATCGTTGTCTGACTGTACGAGCTTAATGAAGCCTGATGCATTGATGCGAGTTCGTAACGTCATCATCAGACAAGTGGGGATGAACGGCCATTCCCGCTGATGCTATTGATGATGCCATGATGGTTGATGATAAGAACGCGCGTGGCCCGGTCCGGATCACCTAACAAAAAACGTCAACAACCCGAGACCGTCACCCGATCCATATCGTTTAGTCCTTTCGCAGGCGCCAAGTAACACGCACACCACGGCGCAACGCGGTACGATTCTTCCGGTTCTCATTTCCGTCTGACTAGACTAGTCCATTTTTAGGCCTTCATGCAGATTCAGAAGGCACGGAAAAATAAAGGGGGACGAGATGGCTCGTTGACGTCTGATCGGATTCCATCAAAACTTACTCACCCGACAACAGTTGCTACCGGGTCCAAGACCACCACACCCAGCTTACCCACAACCCACGGCCCTCCTCACAACAAAGAAATCGTGCAGATCGAAACCCAGATCAAGGCCTTGCATCTTTCATCCGGAGATACCAAAGACCCCAAACGCGGGTGTTTCTGCCTAGGTAGGTAATCGTTCTCGTTTCCAATGACTCTTACACACAAAAACAAAAAAAAACGAGACTCATTCATTCGCATTCACATTCACATCTTATATTCACATCCATGCTCACATTCACATTCACATTGTATTATATCGTATACGCGGCGTTTAAGCTAGGGACCACCCTCTCTCTCCGCACGTCCCGATATGCCAATCCTGCGGACTGATCTTGTGCGCGCTCAACCTGCCCCAGTACGCCTGTCCGTTCTGCGCCGTTCCGATATTAGTACAGAGAGAGCGGATCGCGTTAATATCCGGGCTTGAAAAACGGGTGGAGGATATTAAAGAGAGGGAGGGTAGGGAGAAGGTGAGGGCGGAGCTGAGAGCGAGGCAGGCCGCGGGAGCATTTCCGACGCTGCTGGATTCGATGAAGCAGCAGCAGCAGCAGTCGCAACAACCATCACAATCCCAGCGTCCGTATCACCAGCAGCAACCGCAGCAGCAACCATCACAACACACATGGGGAGATGGTGCTGCAAAGCGGACACAAGACACCCATAAAGTCCTGTCGGTGCGCACAAAGCCTGGGTCAAAGAAAAGCCAGGTTGTGATCTCGTCCTATTCACCGTCGCCGGCGGGGTCCAGGCCTGTTTCCAGAGGACCAGACGTGGAAGCCGAAGAGGAGAGTGAAAAGCAGGTGCAGAGGGTGCCTCAGCCCGATCGAGAGCCAAAGTATGCAAAACGGGTGGTCGATCCTAATCGTCCTTGGGAGAATTTGTTGCAAACCGCTAAAGCGTAGCAGTTCACTTTTTTTTTTCCCATTTTTTGTCCAGCGGTAGTGGTCAGAATGAGAAATGGCACTCGTGCGGCCGTATACCGTAATGTGCATCACACGCACAGTTATGAACGACGTAGGAGCTGCGCTTACGGCGTGTAGTGATCGAAAATTTCAAACACTCCACCGACAGAATAAAAAAAATCGCGTGAGGTGACGATAGACCTTCACGCCACTCGCATACAGCGGTTGCCAAATAGGAAGGAGTAACGTGGAATATGCTGACGGGCAACGGGCAACCGGGCAACGGAAAAGGGCAACGACGGAACAGGCACGGGCATGGCCATGGGCGCCCCCCGCATAAACATTACCATGGCTTTGTCTGGGTGCCGTTACTTGCAAGATGAATGTCCGGGTTTAGTTTTATTAAATGCACGTACATAGGGATAGATAGGGATAGATAGGGACACGAGGTTCGGGATGATTAGGAATGGAAGGCTGCTGTCACTCTCAACGCCTTCCTTGTTCAGGCCTTATTGTTCACAACTTGGAAGCGGGGATAATTGGAATGGGTCAAAGAATAGGCGCAGGTTGCTCTCAGGCTAGGGTTGTGTGAGTCAAGTGGATTCAGGCGAGATAAACGCATAGCTCGGAATGTAGAGGAGCTTGCCTAAATCTGTTAGTCTGTTGTCTGTTTGGTAAGTACAGGCGGCCCAGGCAGTTGGCATGCGCCAACGTTCGGCTGTTAAATGAAAAACAGATGTCTTGGGACTACTATCACTGTAAACGCTCAAGCTCGGCGGCGTTTCTGATACGGATAATAGGTATACGCACGGATCTTGAGCTTGAGTGCACGCAAGGCAGGGCTATAAGCGCCAAGTTCCAAGCGAGACAAACGCACAACTTGAAATGTAGGTATGTTTGCCTAAAGATGCTAGCCTGCTTCGGCCCCGGTACCACTGGAAAAAATCAAGCAATTCATAGACGGGCAGGGTAGCAGCCTTATGGTTAGCCTGGAGGACTGTCAATGTTATCAAATGGAAAGGAACTGAAGACTCGTCTGATAAATTACTTAACTGGGAGTAATTGTATTAGTGTCAAAGTGGCAACTTGTTTTCTAGAATGCCAGTAGTTTACCTCATGGGATTGACGCACGAAAATAGAAATCGTGCCTGCCTAACATATCTTTGATAAGGAACAAGTTCAAGGTCACATATTCTCGCGCATTGTTTTGAACACGGCCCAATGGTCTAGTCGTATGATTCACGCTTCGGGTTTCCCCGGCTCTTTCAGAGCCTTCGATGTGTGAGGTCCCGGGTTCAATTCCCGGTTGGGCCCTCTTTTTCCTCGGCCTCACCATCATGCACCAACCACGTTGCTAATGTCCGCCTCGTTCCTTCCACTGCCGCTCTCTTTAGACCTCACACAGCACACGCGCTGGACAGCAACACAAGAAAATGCGCTCCAAAGCTATCCGGCTGGGGGAGAGACTGACCCGGAGGGCGATGGCGAACAGCAAACCCACCACACCGTCGTGCGCGCGTATCTCCAGTTTTTGTGGCTGCCCGAGGTTTGGAACACCATGCCCGCATCGTGCACTGACTCATCTTACATTTTGACGCGTTCTAGTCCATTATGCCGCTCTTGCTGTTCGTGCCTGCGATAGCTAGCGCAAGTGTAGCTCTCCCTTCGGCTTTGCCCACCGACACACACCCGCTTCACGCCGTTCTCGAGCCACTCATTATGGCACCACGTGCCGCCTCTGACAAATACTACCTCGATCTTCCTCAAATTCTTGCTGACGGAGGGGGAGCGGGGGAAATCGAAGAAAACATGATGTGGTTCGCGTTGAGCTTTGAAAAGAGCGAGCTGAATGGAGCCGAATCCGGTGGAGAAGGAGAATCGGAATCGGAACCGTGGAGAGACGAAAATTGGAGAAAAGCGTGGCTAGACAGAATGGAACGGCGAGAGTGAGTATTAAATCAGATCTTTCTCTCTCTCTTTCTCTCTCTCTTTGACAAGGTGGGAAATGAAGTGGAGAGCTGACGGTGGTAGAGTCCAAATACAGATACTCCTTCATTTTCTTATGCTCGCTTTGCCTGGACCAAAGCCGACGAATGAGGCGGATACGTCATCGTCTAGTGCTGCTAGATGGCGTCAACGGTCATACCAGGCAGGAAAGCATCGTCACCAGAAAGTAAAACCGGCGAAGGCTCCCCCGCTTTCCACAAGGGATGCACTCGAAGCTTACATGGACAAGATGTCAATGTGGCAACTGATGCAAGGGTTAGAGCATCCTACAGGCGGCGTCCATTCCAAGAATACACATGGGAACAGACCGTTCACAGATAAGGACAAGGACGAGCGGGACTGGATTCAAATCTTTGCAGAGGATATAGTAGAAAAGCAGTAAGTGCTTATTGCACAAAACCGCGTATATATGGTGACCAAGTATACGACCCGCACAGGTTCCGACCATATCTACCCAACTTGTGCGACCTCTTTCACGAAAAAGTGTTTCCCACATCGCCCATCTCGGATGTGGACGACGACGACGACGGCGATGACAACGGCGATGGTGAAGTGGTTGACACGCGACCCAACTCGCCCATCCAAGGCGAACCCGCCTCCTCTCTGTCTCGTTCAGCGTCCACTTCGAGTTCCCTTAAACGCAAGAGCGA
Organism: Amanita phalloides; assembly: GCA_032173475.1. Lineage (NCBI taxonomy): Eukaryota > Fungi > Basidiomycota > Agaricomycetes > Agaricales > Amanitaceae > Amanita > Amanita phalloides. The sequence goes on from JAENRT010000552.1 coordinate 41,253, forward strand.
GGCACTGGAGGATGGGAACCGTTTGTCCCGCTCTCGCTCTCTGTCGGTTTCACTCCAACAAGAACGCGAAAGTCAGCGAGACGCGAGCGTTCAGCAGAAGAGCAAGAAACGAACGTTGAATAGGGAAGTGAGTATGTCGCGGGTGTTTCGCGCCAAATCAAAGGGATCAACGCTCGGGCCGCAGAGTGCGGATCAGGCGTTTGGTGCTGCTGTAGGTCTGGCTGTGTTAGGTGCGAAAGAGAAGCAGCCGAGCCATGGGAAAACGAAGACGGTGGGTGAGAGACAGATAACGCTCGTGCAAGCGACACCCGTGGCGAACAGGATAAAATCGTTTTCCGGTGGGCGGGTGAAGCCTATCATGGTGCCTGGATCGGAGGATGCTGGTGGTGGGGAAGGGAGTATAGATGTCGATGTTTGGGAGTCGGAGTTGCCCCGGTCCAAGGATATCATAATGGGAGCTGGCGGAACCGAAGAAGATGTGGTGCTGGTTTCTGAGACGCCGACAAAAGTCAAGCGAGCAAGGGTGACGACAAGGACACTTGCTTAGTTTTGGGAACGCAAACCACTGTTAGCCTACCTACACAGCTTGTGGGGGCGCCGCTCCGCAGAGGATTCATTGACATTCAATTCACAACCAATCGCGGAGCTATGCGTGGTAGTCGCATGTCATGAGTACTCAGGGATGCGCATGCTATTTTAGTGATTACTGTCAGTAGGCGCTGCCTGCCCCAGTCTGACGTATGCTCAAATTCGGTATAGCATCTGGCCTTGCCATGATTACAGACTGGTTGCGTTCTGCCTCATTGTCAACCTACCTGTCCGTTTGGAGTCAGACATACTCAGTATTATTTGCACAGGTACCACGTTTTATTATTTATTTTCTGACCGTAGGTTGGAAGTTGGATCAGAAAGTCCATCCATAATCAGAAGAAATCCTTTTACGCAGCCGGATAGGCGGTCGGGGATATAAGACTTTGCCCATCTAATTATCTGTTGCGCTCCGGAGGGCCACCATGATTAACACCCACTAAAGCTTCGATGCTAACTGTCCAGTCGTCTGGTAGTCCTGCTTCGCTATGAAGAACATACCGCCAGATAAGAGTACCTTTTCCTTTGACAGGGTCTCGCTCCAGCCTTATTGTGTATTCTCAAGGAGTCAAGATATTTGTGGCATGGGGCCATCTGTTATAATTTCATTTTCGGGATGTCGTTTCTCCGGGTCACCGTTCATTGGATTCACATTTACATCTTAGTTTCCAGATGAGATACATGGGTCAGATATAACGGCTTTGTAGAACGGGTCAACGTTGAACGGGTAGGCGTTGGAACTGCCTCCTGGTCCAGCCTAGGATTGCTTGCACATTCACTATCAGGTTTCGTTGAGACATCTTCTCTTACGTTAATAGATCTTCATTATCAGTGCAGATATATATCTACACCTCGCACCGTATCAAATCAAGGGATCAAATCCATCGACCTATAAGCATCCAAATACAAAGCAGAGCTTCACAATGGTCCTGGACGATGCGGGAGAGGAGCGAAAGGCGATGAGCGATGCTGATATAGACTTCCAATGTTAATCGCATCAAATAAGACGTTATCGCAAATATAGTGCTAATGACTACTAAGATACCATATAAAACCAAGCCGACGGTGGCGGCGGCGCATGAAATGTCAACGTGTCTTCGTGCGGAACAGTCGACGCTAACCATTGTTGGGGACCTCATATCCTCTATAAGGAAAGATCGACGCGGTATCCGTAATGACTGGCGCTAATCATTGCCCGAGCCCTACAAGATGCGCTTAATTCAAATTGTCACGCTAGTCGCGCAAGGAATTGCACAGCCTTGGCCACGAGTTGAGTGACGTGTCCTACAAGTATGGCTGTGTTGCCCTAGCGCATTTCCATTCTTGGGTCAGCCAACATGGAATGGCTGGACTAGGCAGCATTGGTCTTGAATGCGCATTATGCATGAGCAGTGCGCCCCCAGTTCTTTTGTACGGAATTGGAATGAGGCAGGCACATTAAAGCGCCACGCGTCAGCTCGACGAACTCGTGTGTACAGCAAAATATATAGCCGTGTTCAGCGTGCGCGAAAGCATGATGTAAAGCCTAACTTTTACAATTTGCGGCAATTCCGCAGCGCCGACTGAAGGTACAAAGTCCTGATGCGGGTGATAAGGTCTTTGATCAGGGCATATTTGTACCGGTTTCTTAGTTAACCGGAGAGTTACTATAGATAGCAATGCACTTGAAAAACTTTCCATCCCTTCTGCAATGAGGCAGTCGGCTCGTCACGGCGGTGATGCCCTACAGTGCCATGCATCCTAAGCGCACAAAAGCGAGACCAATGTGTATTTTGAGGAAACGTGTTGACGTACGTCATCTCGCATAGCAAGCTGTTCCGTCTTACAGCGGTGGGGCTAATTAATCCATTCATGCAGTTCGTGCAATTCCGAAGCCTGGTCATTGATTGGTAATAATCTTCCGGTTCAACTTGGGTCGGCTCGTAGATGGGCAATTGAAGCCGTTCGCAGAGATATGTGCCTTAATACAACAAGCGGGCTGGTATAATTTTTTTGGAATGATCTTGCTCAGAATTGAAGTGACTCACCCACGTGCAAAGGTTAAATTTGAGGACAGTGTTTTTGTTACCAGCAACAGAATGAACAGTCCTATAGCGTATGAAGACTCAGGCCCAGGATTTGCGTCCAAATTGCCTTGTCTGAGGGTGAGAACACAGCCATGAGCCCGTTTCCCATTTCGGCTGAAGGACGTGGCTTAAGCCGGTCACGTGATCTCGGAGCACAGTAGTTTGCACAGCCCCTCAACGGAATGAGCATAGACGACACATCCCGATACTACCAATGTCGCACAGGATGGAATGTACTATTACTCATTTGGGGCAGCTACTATGATTCCTCCGATGACATGACTCCGAGAAAACGAGGTACGTCAAACTTCCTATATAATCCACACTTCTTTTTGTTGAACTTTTGATCCGCACCGCGCTTTATGGTAAGCTCTCCATTCTTACTAACTAGGACTTGTTTGGTGCTCATAGCAACCTATAGAGTAGGATGATACCAGAGACTTCAAGGTCTCGTTCAGGCCTCTCAAGGCCTTTGAAGAGGGGAAGGGCATGTATGAATTGCAGGTGCGTCCAAACTACTCTTCAAACATATTTCCTCTCACTCTGTTTTTTTTAAGATTTTTGAAGATCGTGAGTGCCAACAACTGAACTTAGCGCTGGCGCGTCGCTCACGTCGTCTTTACGTGGCAGAAATGCGATGGAGTTAAACCGACGTGTGGTCCTTGTCGAAGGCATCCCAAAGAAGATGACTGTGAATATTCGGACGGTCCAACACGTTCGAGAACACAAATTCTTGAAGAAACAGTTTCACGATTAGAAGCACGACTTTACGAACTAGAACATCCTAACGAAACGACACCTTCAGTTACATTGCACGACCCCTACGGCCGCGTGCATGAACGCGAACCGCGCACGTATTCACCACCGCTGTTGACTTTCAGTGACTCTGGCAGCGGGCTCTCGCCATTTTCCCCGCTATCGACTGCATCGACTTCAAGTCTCCCTTCAGGTGCGAGAAATTTATTCAGAAGTTATCTTTCGAAATCGACAGACATAGATCATAATGCACCTATTACAGGGAGACACTATTCATCTTCACCTTTAGTCACAGCAGAGGTATGTTATTAGTCATGGTCGTATTTCCATCGCACTTATGCTGTGCAAGGACCCTCCACCCATTGTGGTGTCCAATCTGTGAGTCAACCATTAACGATGTCGCGTGTCCACTGATTCCGCAGTAAGGTTGGACAAGTTTACTCCGCACGCAATTGTATTCGGCTTTTTCCTTAACTCCACGCGGATTCGCAACTCCATACTTCTTGTCCCCGGCCACCACACACGGCCGACGCAAGCACTTACTAGCGCAATATGTCTATGGGGCACCCATATATCCCGTGCCACTCCTTCAGAGCATTCTCCGACCCAGAGTACTCTTCTCAACCCTTCCCTCCCACCTCCGCCTCCGCAACAGCATGAGCGTCTGTATCTCCAGCGCACTCTACACCACATCTCAGTCGATCTCCTAGGCAACCATCCATATAAGGTTCTACACACTCTCCAAGCACATGTTCTGCTCTCGTATTATTTTCTCCGCACCGGTCGCTTCCTCGAGGCAAAGATGCAATGTGGAACGGCCATCTCTCTAGCAATTGCAACAGGCATGCATAGGATACGCTCTGCCAACGTTGCATACCCATCGCCAATAGGCGTTCAGGCTGAGTCATTAATGTACATGCCACCGCCACGAAACGGAGAAGAAGAGGCGGAGCGGATAGCGGGGTTTTGGACCGTGTACACGTTGAGCAAAATGCTGGGCGTTGCGCTGGAAAGTCCCTCTGCTGTGTGTGGCACGTTTGAAGCGCCTGGAATGTGCATCGATACCCCGTGGCCTCTGGACATGGACGAGGCTGAACAGAAGGTAATGCCCGCAGATATTCAAGGAAGCTATATGATACGAAGCTTTCTCACTGGAAGCGTGCCGCCGTCGACCTTCTCATATTTTGCAATGAATGTACAAGCTGCAGTGCTGTTGCATCGAGCGACGCATTTGAGTGGAACGTGGTCGCCAAGTATGTGTTTCAAATTCTCCTCGATTTAATCTTGCTCAATTCTATACAGGCATGCAACCACGAGACTATCAAAATTACGCAAACCTCTTTCAGTCAACGCATCACCTCATTGACGTCTTTCGGGCCGCGCTCCCCCCTCTTGCACGCACTACTCCCGTATCCTCTCCCACTCAACTTCAAGGGGAGCAGAATTATCACTTCCGGACTTTGGTTCTAGTGCATGCGTTGGTTGATGCGGCCGTCATCAAATTGCACGGACACTTTGCCTACGCGTACAATGCGGCAGGTGGCTATGCGGCGGATTCGGCATCGAGGCAATACTGTCTAGATGCGGCAAAGGGGATAGTTACCGGATGTGGACTAGTGTCTTCAGACGACATAGCCTTTGTAAATCCTATAATGGGGGTGAGTTTTCGCGTGTTCGTCTCGTCCAACATCTGATCTAATCGGCGCAGACACTTTGGGTCACTGCAAGTAATATCCTGATCGATGAGATTGTACGATTGCGCGCATTGAAATCAAGCGGCGCTTGGATCCCGACAGTCACGACGCCTGGCGGATCTGACGCCTCGGACGAGGAAGCGAAGAACGGACTCTACGCTATTTTGAAAGCGCTGCGTTTCTTCTCACAGGAGAGCGCATATATGAGTTAGTTTCCACCACCCCTCTCACGATATAGATCCACACTAACGCTATCCCAGAATATCAAGTCAAAAAAGTTGAGGAAGCGGTCACAGCTTCCATCGCTTGAAATAGATCTCGTGCGAATCGGCGCACTGCCTCGCATATCATACCTTCAATTGTACATATCATCTATACCGCCATCAAGATACCAATCACCATCAACAAGGAGCATGCTTATCTTTCTCGTCATCAATCATCGGAACTCATCCTGTGCCATTCGACATTTGTAATCAATGTACTATATGTCAAAGTACATGCTGCCGATTATATGGCATGTTCTCAATGTAAGTTTTTTTTTTTTTTTCATTCCACCTGTACGAGCGTTGAATGATTTTTTTGGACAGATCAAATTAATGGACCTAAAATAACCCCCAATCCATATGTAACTTTTCTAAAATCGGACGGAGATTCATACCATTATGCTGTAGTGAATGCTAGTCTTACTATTACAATTCGAATCCTTTACACGCGAATGATTCCAGCCCTCAATTAATTTCAGAACCTGAGCAGTTTGACGTGCGGTAAATCCATTAATGATAAAACGCCATCTGTCTGTAACACAGGATGGAGATGAAAAATATAGTATGAAGCTCCCATATTCATGCGTAACAAGGTTTGTGCTATCATACACGAGGGAAAAATCGGGTCGGAGGTCCTGGACGCCAAGTCTTGAAAAAGCCCAACGTTCCCTCATGATGATCTCAATAATGACCTCATCCGATCCGCGTTATGCTCACGGTAAACTTGACCCGAGCATGATCGATGTAGCCAACAAGTCGGAGAACTTGAACCATATTGGTTTTACTATTGCCTAATCGCTCGTGATCAAAAAATTATCCAATGTAACGAGGCACTGACAGCTTTTTGTAAGTGAAAAATGTAAAGGAGTCTTTCATAGAAATAACATCAGCTTCCCATTTAGGTTGCATGGACGATCGATTCGAAGGTTGTTGGAACCCGTGTCAATCATCGGTCAACGGTACGCGACAAGACGGTGAAGACGAGAGTCCTATACTTCAACACAGCGCTTCGGCTGGTTTTTTACTCTCCCGCCGCTCCGTTACCTTGCAAATCGAGAGAAGGGCGAAGTGCAAGGTACAGCCCAGCTGGCTGCAACGACGATTGTTTCGGAATTTGCTGAACGTGTTATTTATGGCATGTTGTTTACCTCTGTTGTCACAAGCTTTTTCCCATAAACGTTCAAAGCAGGTACCGCCGACTTACCCGTTGTTGTCTTTCAGGAATCTTACTGTGTTATTCTTTGCATCAGTAAAGGAGTGAAAGTTAGAGAAGCACCTTGCACTTCGCACACTTACACATGATGTGGGTCCGCGTGGAAGAGGCTCCATTGAAATTTGAATATTGAAGGTCCACTATTACCGATAATCGCGGGCCCTAGAATCGATTTCAGGCTAGGAACACGAGTCCTGTAGCCCCGGTTGCGATTATGGCATCACCTGGTACACTGGACAAAACTCTTTGGTCATCCCCGTCGTCATCGGTACAAATTTTGGGAGGTCTGCTAATAGGTTGCTCTGTATTGGCCTGAAACCCGTGTCATTAGGCATGATGGTTGACATTTCGTTTGTCGCTCATGCTACTAGAGTATTCTACTGCCCGCAATTCTCAACATTCGCGAAGCGCACTCCAACATATATGGTATGCAAAGGTCGCTATTGACAGAATTTGTCCAGTCACGTCACTAATTAGTCTAGAGCAGGATTTGACATATTTTATTTTTTTGCATTCAGTTGGTGATCCGATTCAGAAGGGTTACAGGTGGTTTTCACGGGTCTACTTTATTATGTCATGTGTATCAGGAGGAGGCAAGCCTATTCTTTAACCACTCCCCGTTCTATCCTTGCCTTTCCGAACAGCTAAGCCTCCCATTCAGACACCCCTGAGCAATGCAAGAGACGTCAACCGTTACAGTCGCCATTACTGTTGTCACGGCTGCCGCGAGCCTCTTGTCTTTGATTGGTTCTGCGTTCATCCTGATATGCTACGCAATTCTACCACTTAAGTTCCACTTTCGACACGTCTTGATTTTGAACCTTGCAATATCCGGTAGGTACTTTCTAGTGCCGTCTTTTTTAATGCTAAGAAGCACGTAGATTTCTTGAACGCTCTAAACAATTCAGCGGCGGGATTATACATCCTTGCGAACAACAAGGGCCTGGAGCCTGGCCGTGCTTGTATTTTCAACGGATTTGTTGGTCAGGTTACTGTTCAGGTAAAGAAAACGAGCTGGGGGTCCTTTTATAAGCTTATGAGATCAAGGCGACAGACTGCACCATACTGGCAATTGCCATTAGTACGGTCCTGATCATAACTCGGAGAGGAGCCATTCCAAACGCACGGGAAGGGTTTGGGGAAAAGGACCAGATCTTCGTACTTTGTTTCGCAATTTGGGCATTGCCTTTTTTCACAGGTGCGGTAAGGCGATGGTCTCCGCATAAATTCAAGTCGCACATACGTTTTCAGGGTTCCTGGCTTTGGGAATGGGTTGGTATTCACCAGCGTCGGGTAACTGGTATGTAACAATATCGAGCACATCGTTATTTGAATGAATTGGCTAATTCGGATTGGCAGGTGTTGGATAAAGGAAGACCCTGCCTATCTTCGCTACGTATTAACGCATGGATGGAGGATCTTGTTTATCATCGTAGAGGTACGTTACAACTTTAAGGCTCGAGTTACTTTGCTGATTTAAGATCAGATATGTCTTTATGTTTACCTCGTGAGAATTCTCAGAGACACATTACGGCGCATTGGCCTTAATATTTTAACAGGATCGTCATATTCGGCGGCACTATCGAACAGTAGCGGCGGCGCATTCGGTGGATACCTTAAACGCTCCTCAACTGGCGTCATGTGAAGCTCAGTCTTACTCTGCCCTTCGTTTCTCTGCCGGTGGTTTGCCTTCAGCGGCGGATGGTGCGGAATTGGGGAAGGCCAACGCCGACGAAAAAGACGACACAAGAATGACACCGGAAGCTGCTCGTATAAAGCAAAATCCATCTTCTTTTACTCCAAGGTTTGGTAGAGACCATGCGCTCGTCGCCATCCCCTTACAACAGAAAGAAAAACCATATCGTAGAACTTGGTCTTTCATGAACATAACTGGCCTACGCGGTATCGATTACATATCACCTTTCCGCCCTGACGCACAATATCAAATCGTCCGAAGGGTCTTGCTTATGAACGCATACCCGTTGGGATACATTATACTTTGGATCCCCGGCCTCGCAAATCGATTAGTCGAGGCGACAGGGCATTCTAGCAAAGTGATGCAACTCCTGCAAGGGTTAACACAACTAGTGGGCTTGGCTAATGCCTTGACGTACGGTTGGAACGAGCGAGTCGCTAAACAGCTGAAAGAACGGTTCCAGGCTAGGAACTGAATAACCTGTGCTCGCTGGCCGATCACACAAACCAACGGACAGCGGATGCCGATTGTTTGGAAATACTTATGATCTTATGATCTCATGGAAGCAATACGCAGTTCTGATACATCAACAGCGGACTTTAGCTGGGTCATGATAGGGTCTCAGGATACAATTCTGTAGATCACGCCTGTAGTGGCGGCGCTGCTTTGCACCCCGTCCACTATTAACATCGTCTTTTATGACACCGCGTATAGCTTAGTACATGATTCTACAGGGAAAATGCCTGACTACAGTTTTGTTGATGAAGGTATATGTGCAGCGCTGTAAACCATGACCAGGTAAGTCCAGTGTAATCCTCTTGTGGCGTGATCACTGGGTGCCTGAGTCTTATATTATCAGCGTGTATGATTATGCGTTAAGAATGATCCCCATCTGTTGCCTTTTGATGATCCAGGTACATACTGTGATTCAACGATTCCGGTGACCTAGACAATGTCCACTCGTCCAATACTTACAGTTGCCCAGAGCGTGGCCACCTTGGCAGTACTGTATGTCTTAGGGCCATCATGATGTTGATAATCGAGATTTCCAGCTCAGTCTTATTTAGAACTTAAGCACACCATACTTATCCAAAAAAAACCTATTCGTGACCAGTTTGTTGCTGTCATGTGATTAGATTGATGCCCAAATTGTATTGTGATGACGTCCCGAAAAGGGATTAGACCATGAACATATCAGCAGATCACGGGTAGCACGGATGGCAGGTAACGGCAGTGCCTAGAGGCCCAAGCTTCTTAAACCACACAAGAAATGAGGCCCAACAAAACCCTCATTACCACCCGTTCACCAGTCTCCTTACTTTTTCGAACCTTGAACAATAGCAGAGATGTCCAACTTCACCGTCGCCATCACCGCTGTTACAGCTGTCGCGAGCCTCTTGTCGGTGATTGGTTCTGCGTTCATCCTGATTTGTTACGCAGTCCTGCCACTTGAGTTCCACTTTCGGCACGTGTTGATTTTGAATCTTGCAGTATCTGGTAGGCGCTTCGGGATGCCGTCCTTTTCTATGCTGAACAGACACGTAGATTTCCTTAATGCTGTCAACAATTCAGCAGCAGGATTATACATCCTTGCAAAAAACAAGGGACTGGACGCTGGTCCTGCATGTACTTTCAATGGATTTGCTGGTCAGGTTACTGTTCAGGTAAAGATACCGAGCTAGAAATCATTATAAGCTTTACGAGGATATTCAAGGCTACAGACTGTACTATACTCGTAATTGCCGTCAGCACGGTCCTGGCCATAACTCGGAGACGACCCATTTCGAGTGCACGGCAAGAGGTTTGGCAAAAGAATAAGATTGCCTTGGTTTGTCTCGCAATTTGGATATTTCCTTTCTTCACAGGTGCGGTGAGCCGATGGCCTATCGTAAATAAAAGCTCATACGTTTTTTCAGGATTCCTGGCCTTGGGAATGGGGTGGTACGCACCAGCAACGGGTGATTGGTACGAAGCAATACCGAGCGGATTGTGATCGGAATAAACTCATATGTTTTCGCAGGTGTTGGTTAACGGCCAAACCTGTCTATCTTCGCTACGTACTGACGCATGGGTGGAGGTTCTTGTTTATCATCATCGAGGTGCGCTACAACCTTAAAGCTCGAGTAAGATGACTGATTTGAAAATTAGATCTGTCTTTATATCTACCTTGTGAGCATCCTTCGAGAGTCGATGACAATGCACAAGTTTGATGTATGAATAGGATCGTCATCTTCGGCGGCACTATCAAACAGTAGCAGCGGTGATGCCTACACGCGGTAGCAGCTTGAACGCTCGTCAACAAGAGTCGCGTGAACCTCACGCTCTCTCTACCCTTCGTTTCTCTGTCGGTGGCGAAACATCAGAGACGGACACATCGGTGACACACAGTACGGAATCAGGAAAGTTCAGGGTCGATGAAAAGGGGGAGAAATCGGCAGCAAAGGAAGATTCGTTTTCTGCGCTTGCTATCCCCTTTCAACAGAAAGGGAAATCGTCCCGCAAAATTTGGTCTTTCATGAACATCACTGGTTTGCGCGGAGTTGATTACATTCCATCTTTCCGCCCTGACTCACAATACCACATTATCCGGAAAGCCCTGCTTCTGAACGCATACCCTTTGGGATACATCGCACTCTGGATACCTGGCATTGTAAACCGATTAGTAGAGGCGACAGGACATTCTAGCCAAGTAATGCAACTACTGCAAGCTTCAACACAACTAGTGGGCTTGGCGAATGCCTTGACTTATGGTTGGAACGAACGAGTCGCTAAGCAGGTGAAAGAACGATTCCGGGCTACATAGGAGGTGGATTCTTCGCGTTCGATGATTATTTAATTAATTTGATTATTATTTCGTTATGTTGTATACCTACGATATCTGATGTTTGAATTGAATACATGCAATGAATTTGCCTAACCCAAGCCCGAAAAACTGAACCAGGTGAAATATGAATACATCTGTCACTCACACCCACCGACGTTACTGTGTGACTTGGTGATAAAATATTCTGATACGTGATTCGTTCTTCAATCCGATGACGATACGTTGCGGAATTGATCTGAAGGCAATCTAGCCTTTGGGAGACCACGAGTATGGTTCGTGTCGTTGTCGTGTCTTTTGAAAAACCGAATCCGGACTGTCGGTGATAACAGCTGATGGGGCCAATCCTCATGATTCATGTGCTGGTCATAAGCCATTCCGTAGTCATACAGTTGCTTCTAGTCAAACCGTCGTTCTCATCATATCTCTTCGTTGTCGTACGGGCCGCCTTGTGGTATTCTGGGGGACATTCCATAGTACTGGTCCGCTATTTGGATATGTTTATGTGCAGATCTGCCCAAGTCCACGCTTGAGTTGGATGGATCAATCGATCACTCTTTGTACTGAAGCACCCATCACCACTTTCATGACGACGGAAAAGATTGATTTCTGTTCTTCGGTAATTTGCGCGTAAAACACCACTAGTGTAATTACATGAGTTCTTTTTACGGCCAAATGCGGATCCTGTTGATGGCACGTCGCGGCCAAGTCTCACTTTCCGTGAGCTGTCCTAACGGTGCCTGAATCAATAAGGAGGCTCTCGCATCACATTAATATATTGCATACATTGACCTTCTGACAGTGTAAGGACCACGATTCACGATTTATCGTATCCGCATTGATATATTCCTTGTATACAGTACAGGTATCCTTGCGGGGCATCATTAATGAAGTGTCATAGCTGGCACTGCGGGAGGGGGGACACACCGATACAGCGTTACATGGACCGATGATATCACGGCATATCCACTGACATCACGTTTGCTGCAGCTACTGGCCGTTTTCCCTCGCTCCCAAGTCCTGCCGCTCGTTCTGCTTCTTCAATGGTGTACGCCGGTTCTTTCAATTGTTTACACCGTCTTTTGTGAATTTTGCTACGCCAGTGCATTTTTAAGGCGGCATCTGTTTCAAAGTATCTGTTTCCGGTAATAGTTAACCGATGAGTCATGGAGAGCTACACGGATGAACTGACCTCGCGCATTCAACGCAGTAGTGTTGAGCCAAGCCAGGCTTGTCAAAGTCCAACGGCTGCGCCTCCAGTAAGACCCTGTTCTGAACGTTTGGAGAAGTTAGCGGTCAAAAAGTAGGATGATGCGATCGCTGTACCTTGGGGTCAAGGTCAACAAGCTGAATTTGGTCGATGTCCCGAGTTCGAGCCTACATGTGTGATATCAGCATTGATTTCATGGGTTATTAAATCACATACTCTGGTTCTTGCCCCTCTATGAACGTCCCTTTTGGCATGATGGGTCCTTGAGCGCCGTACACGACCCATGGCGTGTTGAAAACTCTTCTGTTTGTCTGAAACCTCAATTGTAAACAAGCGCTGGCATCTCAGTTCAACACGGCGGCGGCGGATGGGGGCACGAAAGCCTCAGTACCATTATGCGAATAATAACATGGAACATTGTGAGTTTTCTATTGGGTGTTTGGAGCAGGGGCATGTTTTTCTGACTGTTTGCAAAAAATATACCTGCAGAATGGCATCCGCACTCTTCCTCAGTACTATCCGTGAGTGTTACATGCTTGGCGCGTTCCGGAGCATTTATGCATGATCTTGCAATAGGTGGTGCACGTTCAAAGCGTTTGACGAGGTTTTAAATCATTTGCAGGCTGATATCATTTGCTTCCAAGGTAATGTTGATCATTCAGTTGCCGCAGAACTTGTTCACCTCCTTTCTAGAAACCAAGACGTCACGTTCGGCTCTCCAAAAGGATGTCGCAATCCCAGAGTCCTATCATTCATTCTTTTCTTTCCCTATGCGGAAAACTGGTTACTCTGGAGTAGCTATCTATACTCGCCTTGACACCGTTATCCCAATCAAAGCCGAGGAAGGGTTAAGTGGGCTTCTTCAACCAAAGCAGCCACTAACTACCTCTCAACGCGTGTCAAGTATCTATCCACCTTCCTTGGATGAGGGGTTAGACCCGGATCTCAACTTCCTAGAGCTGGACAGCGAGGGTCGCGCGTTAACGATTGACTTAGGTCTCTTCGTGCTCATCAATGTATATTGTCCAAATGATGGAACGGGCACAGAAGAGCGGGACAAATTCAAAATGGACTTTCACCGACTACTGGAGTTGCGCGTGAGAGGACTTGTGGAGGAGGGAAGGGAAGTTATGGTCGTAGGAGATATCAATGCCTGTGCAGCTGTGATCGATCACTGTGAAGGTTCTTTGATGGTGGCGAGAGGCCAAGCAGCGGGTATGGGAGGCGAAGAAGGATTCTGGGAGAGGGAGTCCAGGCGATGGCTTCGAGACTGGTTGGTGCATGAAGACGAAGAAAAAAATACTTCTGGTGGTTTGATGGTCGATATAGTGCGACGGTTCTGGCCGGATCGAAAGGGAATGTATACATGTAGGTGTCGTGCACGTCCTTGACCTGGATCTGAAGTTTACTCTGATAACAGGCTGGAACACAAAAATATCTGCACGTGAATCAAATTATGGTACTCGCATTGACTACATCTTGATCACGAAGGGACTGGTGCCATGGATCAAAGCCGCTGACGTTCAGCAACAGATCAAAGGAAGCGATCATTGTCCCGTTTTCACTGATCTTCACGAAAAAATCACGAATCCAGACGGATCAATAACTCGGTTGCGGGATGTGATAGGCGTTCGAGAGCCAAACGCCCTTCCTCCCAGTCTAGCTGCCAAATTCTGGGATGAGTACTCCGGAAAACAAACTCGGCTACATACATTTTTCACCAAGAAAGCTGAGAAACCGGTTCCTGACGCTCCCCCTGAAGTATCACAGCCTCCTGCGTTATTTGACGATATCACAGAAACCGCTTTTCAAGCTCCTCCGGAACTCGGTCAGTCAACGACCTCTTCAGGCGATCAGCTGTCGCAAGGGGTTATCGATTCACCGATCCAGACCGCTTCACCTTCCCCAGTTTCTTCCATATCTCCATCTTTGCCAATCGTCACGACTACGTCCCTGCAGGTCATTCCCACTACCAGCAATACCACTTCTGACCCTACGATAAATCGGCCCCCAAAGCGAAAGGTTCTATCCGAAACGCCGCTTGAAAAGGTCAAGAAGCCAAAGGGGAAAAAGGCGCAGAAGAGCGAGTCAAATGGAGTGATTGGCCAGACTAAGCTGTCAAGCTTTTTTGCTAAGCCAAAACTTGCAACCGAACAAGGATCACAAACATTAGTCGCGGATACTCCTTCTGCTGACAGTGCTTCGGGGATGGGCAAGGAAAAGGAGGACACAGTTTCGACTTCTTGCCCAGTGGATGTTATCAATCTCGATGATTTTCCAGATGACTTCTCACCCGTCAGCTTTAAAGTGAGTGATCTGGGGATTGAGGAATCTTTGCGTCCCTCGGCCCATACCACGCCAGTCTTCAAAACTGCCAATCAGAGACAGAAGAACGGAAATGGAAACGGCAACGGGAAAGATGCTTGGTCTGCTATTCTAGCGCCCACGCCCATTCCGCGCTGTATTGTTCATAACGAGCCAGCCAAAGAGTTCACAGTCAACAAGCAGGGGCCCAACAAAGGCAAACGGTTCTTCATTTGTTCAAGGTCAAAACATTGATTAGTAGTAAACGATTTGGCTGAAGCCCCGTAGACCGGTTGGGCCTGGCTACGACAAAGGGCGCGCTGAGCGCCTAAGAGAGGAGGTTGATCCTCAGTATCGTTGTAACTTCTTCAAATGGTCGAGTGAGGCACGCAAGGAGTCGCGACGGCTAGGTGGTCCTTAGTCAAGGTCGACGATGACAACATTGCCACGGATTCATGTGGCATGTTAATTTTGTATCATGCGAGTACATTTACTACTTCCTTGCAGGGCACTTTCTAAGGGTGGCTCATTGACAGACTCCTAAGTATATACCAAGATTCTTGTTGCTGTGACGGGTAATATCTCTCACCTCGTGCTAACATTCTTCCATATCCAGAAGAGTGGCTTGGAGTGTCGAGTTATGAGCAATAGAGGCGAGAGCACTTTGAGTGGAACAACTGGCAGAAGAGATGGAACGGCAGTAATTACAATCGAATTACTACTATGTCGTTGTTACGGGGATGGTGCATGACGACGTGTACGCGTCTGAATGGTTCATAGGTCCCATCTGACACATTCTTTACCCTGTCTCTCGGATCGTTCCATGAAGACATTCACGTCCTTCCCAGCACAAATCTAACCCTTCTTTGTCTTTTTACTCTCCACGAACAGCACCCGCCGTTTCACTGTTAGTTGAGTCTGCTCAAAAGGATGTAGAACCACAAGAACCACATACACTCACCGACAGGATCATACTTTACGGCCGACAGCTTGGGACCCTGTCGTAGACGCTGAGTAGCATAGAAAAAGCCAGTCTGGGCCGTAGATATCAAACGGACTATCAATGTCCTGCGCTTGAGTTTAGGGTAATCCTGGTGTAGGGTGGGGTTCTGGCGACGTACCGTGCTTTGGCCTTTGCTGCCATGCAAGCAAGGACGATGAACTTTGTGTATGCGTGTTTGGCTGTCTCTAGAAAATCTATTCGGTTTGAAACTCCTCAACCCGAGAAATGCAGCATCGGCCAAAGTTCCTTATGGCATGAGGGCTTGAGGATCCATATTGGAGTCCGTCGTTGAGCCTCACTGGATGGCTTGCTACTCGACGAAACAATAACGCACTTTTGAAATCCTTCTTTTCACGGTATCAAAGCCTAGAAGCCAAAAACGCCATCAGCTTGAAAGTTGGGTGGGTCACGGAGGGCGAATCGAATGGATCGAGGCAGCGGATCGAAGAGTTTGGGTACTTATATACATTCGATATCGATTACGTCACCGTTATGGCCCTCTCCGTTCCGAGCCCCCATGTCAGCCCTGACGCCCTACCCGAGAGCCAGCCCACAATCGGTCTCATAGGCATGGGCGCCATGGGTCGTATGTACGCCCACGTCCTGAGCGCCGCTGGATGGAAGAAGTACGGCTACCCATCCATTTATCTGGTTTCTGATCGTGATTAGCATCTACGTCTGCGATCTGCCGTCCAAGTTTGACAGCCTGAAGCTGGAATATGCCAGTGCGTTTTTTTTTTCAACCAATTTTCACCTCGCATCTCATTGATCATGCCCAGATACGCCTGGGGTGGTTGTAGTCCGTGATGGACATGCTGTATCTCGAGCATCCGATTTCGTTGTCTATTCCGTGGAGGCTGAATCTATTGGTGCTGTCGTCAAGGAATACGGTCCATGTACGTCCGGTTCTTATTAATTTTGACTTGCGTTTTCAATGTGCTAGCCACAAAATTGAATGCCGTCGTCGCGGGTCAAACCTCCGTAAAAGCTCCGGAACAAGCCGCCTTTGATGAACATCTCCCCGAAGATACATCTGTCGTCTCTTGTCACTCGTTACACGGTCCTACCGTCTCTCCCGTCGGACAGCCCCTCGTCCGTTCCCCATACCTCACACGTGGACCGCCTAACAGCGTCTATTTAGGTTCTCATTAAACACCGTGGCCCACCAGAAGCTCTTACGTTTGTTGAAAACATATTCCGTTGCTTTGAATCGCGATATGTTTACCTCTCGTACGAAGATCATGATCTAGTCACTGCCAACACCCAAGCCGTTACGCACGCTGCCTTTCTCAGGTACGGGATCATATCGATAATTATTTACTTTGCGCCAATGATCCATCCTTAGCATGGGAACTGCTTGGTATGCTTCTCAGTCTTACCCATGGGAGCAGGGGCTCTACGTGGGTGGGCTAGAAACGGTTAAAGTCAACCTTACTCTTCGCATTTATTCAAACCAATGGCATGTATACGCTGGTTTGGCTATATTAAACCCTAGCGCACGCGTCCAGATCGACCAGTGAGTAGCGCCGATTCTATGTATCCTACTTCTAATTAGAGCACGCCGCAAAAGGTTCGCTAAAAGTGCCACTGAATTGTTCAAACTCATGCTAGCTGGTGGTAATGGGAGGGAAGAAGACCGTCGTGCATTCCAAGAGCGTGTCGAGTGGTGTAGAGATGTTGTCTTTGGTGACGCCGTAAGCACTGACTCCAACCATGGATCAAATCCCAAAAGAAAAAAGAAAAGACGCCCTATTCTTCTTTCTGAAGATGTGCTAGACAAATTCAGTCTAGGCATGCCTACCTGCTCTCCAGCCGCCACCGCGTCCATTGCACCATCCGCTGCACCCCCTAGCTTCATTAATCCATTCCAGCCATCCCAATCCATCACGTCTGACTTATACCATCCAGAAACCGATATGGATCCTTTATACAGACGAATGTCCTCCGTCGCTCCGACCCGCTACAGGCCAAACTCTCATCTTTCCCTACTTGCCATGGTGGACTCGTGGGCACACCTCAAAATCAACCCGTACACGCACCTTTCCCTCGCCGCAACACCACTATTCCGGCTTTTCCTCGGCGTAGCAGAACACCTATTCCTTTCCCCGTCCCTTCTGCGCGCGTCTCTTAATTCGGCACTGTACGACACTTGGCACAGGGCGGACGATCTGGAGTTTATCATCGCTGCAAGGGGATGGAGTCAAGCTGTCAACTTTGGAAGCTTTGAAGTGTACAAGAGGAGGTTTTTGCAAACGAGAGCTTTCTTGGAGAGCCGGTTTGCGGAGGGAGTTAAAGTCGGGAGTGAGATGATCAAGGCGGTGATGGAGACGGAAGTGCAAAGAGAGAAGGAAGAACAAAACGAGGAGTGATTTATGTGTAGAATGTAGAATTTAGACTTACGCCTATTTATCCGTCACGGTCACGTACTATGCGTTTTGTTACATTAGAAGGTCCGCGAATGTCATCCACCATGGCAGTCATGGCATCGCCCTTATATCAAACTTTCCGCCCGTCGAACTATTGGCTGTGCTATACGCAGTCCGTAATAACGTAAGTTTGTCAACGAGGGTGTGTCTGACCAGAGTCGTTTGGTATTTTAAGCACGGGATGATCCGACTTATCAGAAAGGTGCTGTGTAGTCGTGGTACGTGAAGCTTGCACTCTAACCCCAGAACCTATGCCGCTCGACCAGGCGTCCTGGACTGCGTGCCTTTGTTTCACAAAGGTTGAGAAAGTGATCACGATCCAGCACCAAGGCAGTTGAACGTTTCTTTCTCCGCTGTACTTGCCTACCGTTCGTCGCCAGCGATTTCCACGTATACTCTGGTTTCCGGAAGAAAAATCTGAGCTGATGATGGTCCATCCTTCACCCGTGTCAACTGCTATAACAGCCGTGACGGCAGCCTGCAGCATCTTGTCCCTGATCGGCTCAGGCTTCATTCTATTGTGCTACACAGTCCTACCGCTTGACCATCATTTTCGTCACATATTAATCCTGAACCTTGCAATATCCGGTAAGCGGTATATAACCTTTCCTCTATTTGAGAGCTGAGAGAGATGTTTTTTTGTTTTTTTGTCTTTTTGCAGACTTTCTCAACTCACTGAACAACACTGCGGCGGGTTTGTACATCTTATCACACATGAAAGGGTTAGACCCAGGCCCTGCGTGCATTTTCAACGGTTTCGTTGGCCAGGTTACCGTTCAGGCAAGTGGACGGACAGATGCTAGATTGGTCTAATTTGACCGGAGATCATAAAAGGCCACCGACTGCGCGATACTGGCGATCACGATCACAACGGTTTATGTGATTACTCAGAGGGGACCTATATCAACTGTGCCACCGGGTGGGTGGCAGCTGGGACGAATTGTGTTGCTCTGTTGCGCCATTTGGGCTTTACCCTTCTTCACAGGTACGATGAAACAGTTACGCTATAAATGGCACTTAAATCTCACCCCTCAGGGTTCCTGGCGTTGGGGATGGGATGGTATGCTCCAGCCACGGGAGATTGGTGAATGACTCGTTTAAAGATCACTCATCCATAGATGTGATATACTGCTGATAGGTGCTGGATTAACGCTAAACCGGTCTATCTCCGTTATGTCCTGACACATGGTTGGCGATTCCTATTTATAATCATTGAAGTCAGCACCCTTGTTTTTGTTGTCGGTCTTGCGACTCTAATGCGCCCTAGATCTCCCTCTATATTTACCTGGTACGTACCCTAACTAGTCGGATCTGGTTCTGTAGTGGCTCTCTTGACCCATAATACCAAAGGATATCCATCTTCGACGGCACTATCGAACAGTGGCGGAAGTCATACTAGCGGATGGCATCGGACCACCTCCTATGCGAAGTGTATCTCGCGGAGATTCGGTGTTTCATTCCCCACTTAGTGAATCACCAGTAAGGATCGTCAATATAGGGGAGACGAACGCCTCCGAAAACACTTCAGAGGTCATGTTATCCACGCATTCCCCTAGTCTTAGCCGCGGGCCCACCACTGGTTCAATTCCACAAAACAAATCACGACCCATATCATGGTCGTTCTCGTGTATAACAGGTCTACGAGGGACAAATCGGGTTTCTGGAGCGTTCTCTGCCGATGCGCAATATCAGGCAATCCAGCGAGCACTGCTTCTCAATGCGTATCCGCTGGCATATATCGTTTTGTGGCTTCCGGGGATTGCCAATCGGCTGATAGAGGCAACCGGGCATACAAGCCAGGTTATGCAATTCTTGCAGGCGACGACACAACTGGTAGGGTTGGCAAATGCATTGACGTATGGTTGGAATGAAAAGGTGGCAAAGCAGTTGAGAGAGCGGTTTCCGAGGACTACGTTAGGGTTTGGAGGAGCCTGCGCCGAAGGTGCAGGCGACGTTGGTGACGTTTGTTGATACCTAGAGAAGAACTTGGATACCACTGGTGGTGGTAAGAGACCAAGTTTCGCTAGAGCTCATCAGCTTCTCTATGCGAATTATATACCTTGCTGAGCTGAGTTTGAATTCAAACTGGTACTCCGGCTCAACTGGATTTGGATGAATTGCTGTTGTGGAGGGCAGTGCGTGGGTGACAATCACACGCTGTCATGACTCGGCATGACTAGACGTGTGAAGCCGTTACCTGGCGACCTCGGACAATCGGTCCGGAAACGCTCCGGGCCAGTGCCAACTACCTTCACATGCTTGGCAGCCCCATGTGGCTGCGTTACTGATCATAACAGGCGTTACCTGATAAGATAAGATGTCACAGAAACTTTCTGATGACAAATCTGGGTTTCCCACAGACTGTTACCAGTGTGACTGTGACATGAAGCTTCGAAACTTGATTACATAAGCAGCCACTCACCGGCGGGCCGAGTTTGCCGAGAACGGTTGATTGGGTCACGTAGGATGAGGTAGGATGCCTAACCCTAGGTAAACCCTAATGAACCCTAACCACCAAGGGTTTCCATATATGGAAATAGAAAACCCAATGTCACATTGAGTGGTTTATGGCATCCTGCTTCTATTCATCATCATGTCCTCACATCTGTCACTTATCACTCTCATATATCTCTGCCATTGTGTCACATATCAACAACAGGCATTGCAAATGTCGCATATGTTCAAGTCTGCTTAATTATTCTAAGATGGATGTATGGTCTAACAATGTTATGCATCAGCATTGAACTTAGATTGGTGAGTGGCATCCATCCAAGTCGGATGGTGGTAGGTGACAACATGAGTGTGAGTGGGATCCGTCTGAGTCGGATGGTGGTGGACAACAACATGAGTGTAAGTGGCATCCATCCAGGTCGGATGGTGGCAGATCAGAATATGAGCGTGAGTGGCATCCGTCCAAGTTGGATGGTTGGGGAATGCAAGATGAATGTGAGCAGCATCTGTCCAAGTCAAGAAATCCAGTGCCCAGACAAATGTGCAGCTCAATGGCATCCGACTTTGACGGATATATCACCATGGGATGTCATGACAACTGAATGACAGAGGTAAGGTTGATGGGATCTTGGGGATACGACATCTGCCGTGCTTGTGCGACATTGTGATACATGTGATGACAATGTGCAGCTCGATGTCATCCGACTTGGACGTCTAGAAGCTATACAATGTGTGAGTACCACAAGCAAACCACATGGTACTGAGTAGTTGTTTATCTATCCCCATCTGGTAAAGCCGCTACACGTTTACCAAGCTTACTTCTGAATTACTCAATCTGACGTGCACATGTAGGCAAGCAATGCTTCTTTTCCTGAGAATCAAAGGTATACATAACAACCATCAGTTGCCGGCGATGGCAAACATAATAGAAGCGATGGAGCTTCTATCTCACATAATCAATGAAGAGGGTGATGATATAAGCCGATTTGTTGCCTACCCCATGAACGTGTGGTCTGGCTCGCCACTCCTGAGGAGGGTTGGCGACGAAGCTTGTTGACGTTGAGAGTCGAAGAGAAAACTTGTTCCTACGTGGTGGTAGGTGGTCAAGTTTCGCTAGAGCTCATCAGTTCTCTTGTGTGACTTATATACCTTGCAGAGCTGAGTTTGAATTCAAACCGGTGTCCCGGCTCCACTGGATTTGGCAAAATTGCTGTTGTGTCTGGCTGTGCTTGGGAACGCTATCCAATCTCCGTGGTGACTTGGCAGAGCGGCCATGGGAAACGAACCTTGTGCGACATCGGTCATCGGACCGGAAACATTCCGGGCCGAGCCTTACAGTCAGTACACGGTTGACAGTTCATGTGAAACTGCAATGTATCTAAAAGGGGAATTACCTCCTTGGAGATGCTGACATAAACCATTCGAGACCAAAATCTAGGCCGCTAGGCCTAGATTTCAGTAACGTGATCTATGTCACGAGACTAATGAAACACGTGACGTCCCGGTCCGGCAACCAAGTGTAGCCGATCCGGGCACGTGACCATTAGTGACTTCAACCATGTGACACTTTAGGGTGGGCGAGTCGCCGACGAAGTTGGCGACGAGGCTGTTGACGTTGAGAGTCGAAGAGAAAACTTAGGGTTTAGGGTTTAGGGTTGGCGAGTCGCCGACGAAGTTGGCGACGAAGCGGTTGACGTTGAGAGTCGAAGAGAAAACTTGTTCCTACGTGGTGGTAGGTGGTCAAGTTTCGCTAGAGCTCATCAGTTCTCTTGTGCGACTTATATACCTTGCAGAGCTGAGTTTGAATTCAAACCGGTGTCCCGGCTCCACTGGATTTGGCAAAATTGCTGTTGTGCTGGCTGTGCTTGGGAACGCTATCCAATCTCCGCGGTGACTTGGCAGAGCGACCATGGGAAACGAACCTTGTGCGACATCGGTCATCGGACCGGAAACACTCCGGGCCGAGCCTTACAGTCAGTACACGGTTGACAGTTCATGTGAAACTGCAATGTATCTAAAAGGGGAATTACCTCCTTGGAGATGCTGACATAAAACATTCGAGACCAAAATCTAGGCCGCTAGGCCTAGATTTCAGTAACGTGATCTATGTCACGAGACTAATGACACACGTGACGGCCCGGTTCGGTATCCAAGTTTAGCCGGTCCAGGCACGTGACCATTAGTGACTTCAACCATGTGACACTACTCACAGTAGGGTCCTTAGGGTTTACTAAGACACAACAGAAATATGTTAGTATGCAAAGTTTCTCAATCGCCGGGTATACGGCTAATGGAAATAACTCACGGGTTTAGGGTTTAGGAGCGCTATACCATGCACGTGTTTATCCAAAACACTGCACCCGCTAACAATCCGCTAGTTGAATGAGTTGATTGAGAAATCTAAGCGCAATTTTGCTCAAATTTAACCAAAGACAATGGTTTCTCACAGATGATTATACAGCGTGGCGTTGAAACTAAGTTTCACGTTGTTTTCCCTTCTTGTCAAGTTTACGGGCAAACCTCGTAATAAGACCTGGCGGCGCAGAAGGGACTATGACCACATCAGAGATGCGGGAACGGCCCCACGCAGACGAAACTCTAGCAACCTCAGTAGATTCCACCCTTGGGCGAACTGTAGGTCTAGACTCACCAGATGGTGCTTC
This sequence comes from Amanita phalloides, assembly GCA_032173475.1. Lineage (NCBI taxonomy): Eukaryota > Fungi > Basidiomycota > Agaricomycetes > Agaricales > Amanitaceae > Amanita > Amanita phalloides. The sequence continues at coordinate 64,407 of JAENRT010000552.1, forward strand.
CAGAGCAGAGCGTTTTAAGCCCTGGCTAGATGTCTCCCCCAGATTAGGATTTTCGTATCCTGACCACGCTTCAATCTGATAAAGATCATTAGCAACTTCAGGTGAAGGAGCCCGACCAAGGTCAGGCCTATACGAGGTAAGATCATCGAACAAATTGTGATCCATAACTGGTTAATACCATGCGCTTCCAAATATTGGTTAGATCAAATAGATTGCGAGTTCGCTTTCTAGAGACTAACCATCGCGCGCGCATCAACGAATTCAACTTTGTTACATCAAGAAGTACTTTACTGCCCTCCGCTCTTCCAAGATTGCACCCTTTTCGAGTAACAACCTCATCCGAGAAGTGAGCTGAAAAGCCTGTGTCTTCAAGCAACGTCAGTTTTCCAAGTTCCGCATTGTCATTAAAATAGGATTGCGGAATCTTATCGTCAGCCCAGTGCTCCATAGCCTGGCGCCACGTTGATACAATGGTATCACCAAATTCTTTGGCATTGAAATAATTCAGTACGGGATTGAACTCAGACTTGAGAACGACAAAAGTCGTCTTCTCCCTATCCTCCGGCATGGTGACCTTTGGATTCTGTCTTTTTTCCCAGATGTCGAGTACTTTGCCTCGAGTCCAAGTTTTTAACAGTCCCATCGGATAGCCGCGCGCAACGTACAAACCCTGTAATTCGTATATTGCATCATTGTATAACTCGCGTGAGCTACAAAGTCCGGCCATCCTAGACATCTCACCGACAAAGGTACCCCGTTTAACGTCAAAGGGGTGGTGAGAGATCCAACTGATTCTTTCGAGATGGTTGCGAGCCTTCCGATACGGTTTAAAGTGAATGCGTTCAGGGTCCCTTGGATCCTTAAATACATGCACGTCCAGAAAAGGACAAACCGTCAAACTCGCGTCCCATGTTATTTCACATCCGACGAATGACACAGTGGTCTTAATTAACGCTAGTGCCTCATGTTCAGAGGACGCTTCGACTAATGCGAAAATATCGTCTATATACCGTTTATAATATTTTAACCACGGCTTATTTAGGACTTGGCCTTGATCGACCTCAAAATGTGTTGCATAAAGATTGGCTATGTCTGGAGAGTCTGCTACTCCCATGGCAAGGCCACGCTTCTGCAAATAATATCGCCCATTGAATTGTGAAACCAACTTAGAATTACCGCACCCTAGTGCAGTCCCTAATATTTCCCAAAACGGATGTTGGTCCGCTTCAGAAGGTTTGATAATATCCTTGTTCGTGTAAAATGTATGCGCTTGTTGATAAACAATTTCGCATGCCATCTGTGCGGGGACGTTGGGATAAAAAGCAACGACGTCACCGGTGACTAACCACAAACGTGAAGGATTGGTAATTCTAATCTTCTCAAGGTCGCTACAGAACTGACGAGAGGACTGTAGAATTGTTGGGGATGATTCCACCAACGGCTTGAGGACTTTTGAGACAAATTTAGCTGCCGGGTTTTGTATGGCACTATGACAAGGTATGATAGGACGCATGCCGGTTGGTGTTTTATGTATTTTGGGGATTCCATGAAACGCCGGGACATGATGTCTTTGCCCTTGTTTAGTTATCTTCGATCGAAGAACCGGTAGTGTGGTCGCAGCTGGCCATTTCCCTATGAGTCTAATCGCCTCAGTGGCCAGCCATTCCATTCGTTGACACTTCTCTAAAAGAATTTCGTTTACTGACTGAATGTCAATCTCCTGATAATCTAATGGAGATGATAGTAAACGTTCACAATGACTGTTGTACCAGCCTCGTTCGGATATTGCTGTTCCTAAGTTTTTATCCGTTCCTGTTACAATGTAATTATTTTGTAATAAGAAACGGCGTATTAACGGGATTCTGGGTGCTAACGAGGATTGCACCCGCTTCTCAGGCTGTTCAAGCAAGTCATAACCAGAGTTTTTAAGCTCTTGATTACGCTTAGAGATCGCATTTAAGACAAGTCTCTCACCAGCCAGGAAACCCGCTTCGATATAAGCAAGTCTGAAGTCACACTCAGGTGTATCGTGTTCAACTTCATAATCCGGGTCAAAGTCATTATCAATTTTATCACCCGACTCAAATAAATATTTAAGACGCCACCGTACTCTATTACAAAAGTTATCGAATGCGCTCAGCAGATTATTGTGAGCGGTCTTCGTCGGTGCTAGCAGGTGTTTTAATCCTGTACTAAGGTGTATCTGAACATTAAGCGGGACGCTGACTCCCGTACTAAGATGAACGTGGTAACGGAACCTTAGCAGCCTCCAGTATATTAGAGGCGTGGCGCATTACTACGTGTTCAGCCGGACTGTAAACGGGTATAGTCACGACCAGTCTGGGTAACCTTTAGGCGAATTCCATTAAGTGTTTTTTCAACACAATAATTCATGGATTTTCCAACTCATAAAAGGAGACGAGTCGTCACCACAACGCACAGGCAAAATTTGTTTTTAGATGACATAAGGGACCTAAAGTCCCGGTGCCAGAT
>JAENRT010000553.1:12500-16607 GCA_032173475.1 Amanita phalloides
ACCAGTCCCACTGCTTGTGACTCGTGTACTGTTTGACTAGGAGTGTTCGTCGTATTCTGCCACATCTTCTAGATCATTTGGACCCAAAGACGTCCGTATTCGTGCCACAGATACTGTCTTTTGCGGAATTACGAAGTCCAGAGTTTTCTCGCTGCCAATCTATATTGGGTTAGTCCTCGAGCCAAGGCAGCCCCAAGATAGGTTCTGATCTCCTAATGACGTCACCCAGAACCAGTGCGTCATTACTTTGTTTGTTTATGTGAAGGTGACCAGACAACCTTTCTGTGATCTTCTCCTGCTGTCGTTTTCTGACCATCAACGTTCCTGACTTTTTGATGGATTGTTCGAGTGGTAACACGCTTCCATATTATGGGCAAATGGAGCGTCAATGAACAGGCCTTCTGCTCCGCAGTCAACCAAGGCGTTTCAGTGGGTTTATCGGACTCGATGGATTATGGGATGAAATCTTCTTATTGGTCAAAGATTTTACTTTACAACGCAAAATATAGATAGAATCCGAGGGAATAGGATCAACATCCACTGTTGTGTGACCCTGGTTAAAAAGCCTGTTCAGCTAACAGATTGAGACGATCTTCTGGAGACAAATGCGCCATCAAGACTCTGATGCCGTCATTGTTGTTGTCCTCATTGGCTTTCTAAACTCTTCTTCGTTCCCCTCAGCCTCATCACCTCCAGTTCTGTGGAGGCGCTCTGATGTGTGACGCTCGGGGGTCGTGACTTACTTTAACTCCTTGTTCTTTCAAATCGTTCTTTCGGTTCCCTTGGTGCTGGCTTCCTCATGGGGCATTTTGCATGATGAATGACCCCCTTGTGACATATTGAAACACAATCCTTCTTTTAACCAGTGTCTTCTCCTTTCTTCTTTTGAAAGAGCAGCGATAATAACCGCATCAACATCCAGGGCACTGGATCTCTGGTCTGGCGAAGGTCTTCCATTCCCTTGCGGTGGATAGTCTGGCTAAAACGCCTTAGCCTGCTTTTGGCGTTTGCCATATCGTTGGGCTGCGTCATACCATCCTGCTAGATTGTTGCAGGTTCTGCATTCAAGATCTATGGACGGCATTTCAGGGGAAGTCCTTCCGAGAATAGAGTGTGATGGCGGCTTCTTCTCTAATTTTAGACTTCTTGATAGTTCCTTGAACTTATCCATATACGCTAAATAAGGCATCTCCTTCCGCATTCGCACGATTTTGTATAACTCCGTCATTGCCTCTCCCAGGGTGTGTCCACTTGTTCCAATTGGATAGGAACGCTTCTTTAAAAGCGGCCCATGTTCCCCAGCAGGTTGTTCATTAAGTCCTCGATTTTAGCAAGTTTCCATTGAGCTGCCTCCTGTTATATTCATAAATGCGAAGATTGATCTTTTTCGCATCTGTGTTATAATCGGTGCTTCAAAATGAAGATCAATTTTTTTGTTTTTTTTTTCTTTTTACGCAATCATTTATAATTAGGCTCGGCTAATTTTCGATTGCCTTTCGAATTTATTGGCATAGGACCCTTGATGCTGCGATGTTGTCTGCCTTGTGCCATTCGGCCCATGTCTACGTCTAGCGTACTGGGTGTAGGTGGTGTGGGTGGTGGTTTGAATGGGAATGCTGGCGGTGCGCAGTTGGTTCTTTGGCGCGTTCGTGTGCGTTTGTTCCTGTTTTTGGTGCGGGATGGTTGGGAACCGGATTTCGGCTGTGCAGGTCTAAGATAAAGGGGTTTCGGTGTGTTTCCTAATTGAGGATATGAACTGTAAAGGGACTAGGCTGTATGGTTTCTGAGTCCTGTGAAAACATTTAAATTGGGCAGTCTCAAAATAGGTCACGGATGCTTCTAGATCTGCCTCCTTTGAGCGGAAGTCTGAATCCGAGTCCTGGCGTGCCGCGGAATTTCCCCTTTCCGCTTGGAAGATTCTCCGGCAGATTCGGTTCCGAGGTGCCAGCGGACGTTGTCGATCCCTCCAAGCGTACGTAGTACGGTCCTAGAATTGCTTCTCCTCTAATATGTTTCTTGTCCTTTCAGGGAAATAGTCCAACGCGATTTGTATCTGTAAATGTGACTTCTAACTCCTTCGAGGTAGTAATGGTTCTGCGAATTTTATGAGATCGTGGTGGGCGATTCTCTTTTTTGTGGTGTCCAGAATTACTGGGTGCCGACGAAGGAATCGTCTATTTTATTTCCTAGATCTGATCGCGGGTGTCCTGTAGATCTGAAGTCCGTCAAGCAACGTAGTTTCCCTGATCCCTCTAGTAGCTTATTGGGTGGTGGAGCTCCTCTGCGTGAATACTCCTGAAATCTGAAGAGGGTCCGGTTACCAACCGGTCTTGTTGAAAGTTCGACGGTGAGCGCTAACGAGCTGGTACTCGAGCTGGTCTTGGTAAGTTTCGACTTAAATTGTTATGATGACGAGTTGTCGTCCACATCTAACAATGGACGTAATGCCACGAGGATTGTCCGAGACAATACAATGAAGAGTCTGGCGAAACGTGATTGAGTTAGACAGCGCTAAGTCCGACGAAGGAGACTCAGGCTTGAGACAGTGAGGCGGATGAGAGCACTTTTGAACAACGACTTTGACAATCTCACCAGAACTTAGAGTTCCCCAGCAGATGTAAACTGGTGTATTACAAGCTAAGTCGAACATTAAGGTTCGACCATAAGACAAACTCTCGTATTTATACGTAAACCTACTGTCTGTAAAAGGTAGTTGAACGTGTTACGAGAATAATATCAAGCTATGAATCATAATGCGTCATTAGTGATATTCATAGCGACGTCATTAGAAACGAAAACGATGGGGTAGGCATATGTCATAGATGAAAGGGCACGCTTATGTGAGCGGTGACATTGCATAATCATAGAGGAGAGGTGGCGATGCATAGATTGTCAGGAAAGGAAGGTGCTGACATAAGAAAATGAAAATGTTTGCATAGGTTGTAACAGAATGAAAATTCGTCTCTCCAGAAGAGTTTTGTCAGTGTCGCTGTTGTTCATAACAAGTTGTCACAGAAAAATAAGCACAGCCATAAGCACATTCTTTATTCTATTCGTCTAAAAAGAATTTTGGCTAATTAAATTTTTCTCTAGTTTTCAAACAATGTCTCAAGTTTACACTGTCAGTTTCTTGTCTGCTCAAATCAAATTCTCCAATTACTTGGCTGGCACTCTTGATGAGCACAATTATATCAACCAGGGCATTCTCACCAGGGTTGTGAGGATGAATAGGAATTTGGAGTACATGGACATCAAACATATCATGGATAAATATTTCGCAGAGGATATGGAGAAGTGGAACTCAGCAGGTAGGCTGGGAAAATTAGTTAAGATGATTCAGACCTGCACGTCTTGGAACCTCATCAAAAATTCGGCTGATATGTGAGACAATTACCCCCCAATTCGCATCTATATGAAACCCGCTAGCCAGATTGGGCTTGCAACTTGTCAGGACACTTTTAGATTCATCAAGAAATGTTATGTGCTTGAAGAAGTCAGGCACATTGATGACCCACGTCCACTTCAGATGGGTGTGAGATATATCGATGACAAAGGTGAATGTAAGTTTATTCGAGTCACAAAAAATCAATATATTAACAAAATTGATAAAGGGGTTTATGTTAAGCTGGACGATTATGATGAGGTAGCTGTCGCGAGTTCTGATGAAGAGTCAGAAGAAGAGGAAGGTGAAATTCGGCACGAGCCAAATACATCTAACATTCCGGAGTATGATGGACCCGAGGTCCATCAATTAGGTCCAAATGGGAAGCAAGGTCCTCGATATGAGTCCCTCAGGGGACTTCATGGTAAACCTCATCAAAATATGATAAAGGATATTGCCTCAACCATCAAAAATGTTCTAGTAACATGTGACACTTTAATTGAAACAAATACTCAATTAAAGGTAGAGAATTTGGACAACAAGGTTGCATTGTCCAAATAAAGGCAATAGCCCAAGAACATTTGTGTCATATACAAACAAATACAGAGGCTAAAATTGCAATCATGAAATTGCAGGAAGCAGTCACAGAGCAAAGAAACCATGCAGATGCAGCAGAATCTTGGCTTGAATCTGACAAAAAGAGACTTGACTTGTCACGCGAGAAG
>JAENRT010000566.1:0-10947 GCA_032173475.1 Amanita phalloides
CCCATCTAAACCATTCATCTTGCAAGGATGCATCAAATAAGGCAATTAGGAGCCAGTATTAAAACAACGTGGATACGAACGGAGTGCTTCATCCTTGTGGATTTATTTCACATGGTGGCTTTAACACCAACAGAACAGAACTTACAAATCTAATGGACGAGAACTATTAGCAATTGTCAAGAGGACTGGCGACACTGGATACATCTACCTACATGGGTTTGCCTCACACATGGTGTATCCATTGTGACACAAAAATTTGTCATACTACTGAACGCCCAAGATTAACTCCTCGACCAAGCACAATGGTCATCATTCTTATCAGAACTTCGAGCATGAGAATCGAACTGTACCTGGGACACAAGATGTTGGGGCCGAATGCACTTTCTCGCAGAACCGATCACATGGGAAATTTCAGAACAACAGCTGCATGACTATCTGAGTAGTCCTCCCTGTCAGAGTGACTTCATTAGCTCTGTACGCAATGTGCAATGACATTAAGAAAGCGATGGCAACTGAGATGAATTCTGGTCATTATTCTGGTTGAAGAACCAACACATCGTGCTCCACCAATAAAATCACCAAACTGCAAAGATTGGACATTGTCACGATTGGCGCATTATCTATATACAGAAAACCTACATCCCTGAAACTACGGCAATCTTCGTTACATCATTAATTAAGGACATGCATGGAAACACCTTCGTCTAGGACATCTGTCGATTTAAACATTAGTACTTTAAATGTGATCTGGTGGCCAGGAATGGGCTAGGGCAAACTAGACAAGGGTTGAGGCTGCGCCTGTATGTCAACAAAATGAAAATCAATACTCATCAATGCTCCTTGCCACTATACCCAATTCCGTTCGGGAAATCCACTGCCTTTTCCAAACAGGTCACACTCGGACTTCATCAACAGATCTACCCGTCTCAGACTGGCTTTGACTCTTCCTGGTCACGGGACCTGGTTTACGAAGGGGGGTATTTCACACCCTGTAAGAAAACTTATCGACACCCTTGGGAAAGCAAGGACATCTATATTCTGAATCTTTAAATGATTTGGACTTCCTGAACATCCTTCGATGCTCCAACCAAGGTCCCCACATTTGCAGCAAGGTCTTCCAAAGAAATACGTAAGGGCATTGAGAATCATCATAGGATGAGCACAGCAGATCACCCCAAACTGATGGCAAAACAGAACGATCAATCAGGAACTTGAGATATGATCTCCAGATGTTCTGTACAAACGAACCCCAAAAATGAAATCATTCCTTCCTATTGCAGAATTTGCCGCACAATAACCGAATATCATGACACCGTGAGGCATCTCCATTTCTGACTATGTTATGGAATAAGATCCAATCTCGCGTATTCCAACAGCTTTCGGATCAGAATGAATACACCTGCCACAGAACTGCTTACCAACGTACTACAAAAAGCAAGACAAGAAGCACCTAGCAGCACACGAACTAGCTAGACAATATGGTCGCTGCCCAAAACAGAGACAAACCAATTAAACCTGAAAAAGCCAACAAAGTTGGCTTGACAAAAGGGAACCTGCGCATTCCCATTGAATCAGGAAAACTAGCACCGAAACGAGAGGGACCCTTCGTACATTTGAACAAGTCATGGGAACCAGTGACATACAAACTGAACTTCTAAACAATGGTGAATTCACCCTGTGTTTCATGCCTACACTTCATCAATGCGCCTACAGGAAACGGATATACATGGACCAAAACTATGTGAAAACCACCTCTGAAGTCATAAACGGACAAGAAGAATTGAAGTAGAAGCAATTCTCCAGCACACCGACGGCATGGTGCAGGGTACATACCTAGTGCATGGAAGGTATGACCAAACGACAACTCTGGGGAACCCCGAGCGGAACTAAGCAATCTGCCGGGAAATCCTCTGCAATATAAGAAGGAGAAGACGGTTGTAAGACACCTTCATGACATGAATTTCAACTATAGACTACTTGAGCAACCATCTCATGAAACAACGACATTGCCGCCCCCCACTCTCGTATCCTATCAACTGGAAGACTGTGGGAATCTGCATCATGTATTTCTTCCTGGACCCACATTCGCATCATTCCCTTCGAAGATGACATTCTCATCCACTAGAACACCATCAATTCATCGTATTGTCTGTTCAACATGGACCCCAGAATATCCACAGCCCTACAGAACACCACAAACTAAATCGTCCATCACGTCTGGTTGACCCTGGATTCGAAACCAGAGACACATGCAATGAAATATGGCGGAATACTGACATGCTGCCATTACCATTTTGATAACTGGCTGAGTACCAAAGACTATCGCAGAAGTAAGGACGCAACATCGTCAAGGCCAAATACCTCCTTACTTTTTCCTCCAAAAGGTCGTCTTCAGGAACCATCAATATCCCACACATCAGGAAACCCTCAGAATCAATGATCCTGGCATGTGGAATATACTATGCACCCTCACTAAGGAAACTAAGAGGGAGGAAGCGGCGATGGACGATAGATCAGATCCTGATCCGATGGGAGATTTCCTATTCATGATAAAATGAATTCTCTGGGTCCACACCAAGACCAGAGTTAACACTATAAAACGATACGCAACTCAGCTCAATCCTAACAAACTCTCACCATCACAAAAGGAAAATGTTGTCCTTCATCTTTCTTTCTCTACATCCTCACCATCGCCATATCCTCGCCCAGATGACCCACTGGCACGATAACCCCTGCCCTTGCCACCTACAACGAGACCGCCCCCTTGAGGTCTCATACCACCACCACACACCCATCACGAGGACGAGATTCATGTCCACCCCGCGAACTACGCCCACCCCTGTCGCCCCAGATCCACTTACCCTGTTGTCAATCTGGCCCTGAACACCGCCCATCCGAGAACGTCAGTGAACCCTCGACCACTCCTCAGTCCATCCAATGATCATTTAATTTGCCGAACCACCTCAAGTTTACACCGCACTTGACACTCACATACCGACCCACCTCCTTCCTACGAATGAAACGAAGAGCCACACTCGAACAAGCGTGGGCATAAAAAGATCGATCGAACCCTTCAGTGGGGGATCGAAACAGCAGCCAAGACATCGACAAATAATCGCAATGCTGAGGAGTCGCGGCGGCAAGACCATGGCTGGACGTCCTCAAGCTGGTAGAAGTCGCAGTGAACTTCTCGCAATACAATAGGGGTAATTGTTAACGATTGCAAACATAAATCTTGTAGTGACGTATTTCGTTTATTATTATCTCATTAACTCATATCTGCTGCACATGGACAAAGACCTCTCTTTTTGTAACTAACCTTCCCATTTCCTTTCTCAGGTTGCTTACAGCTTCCTTCCTTTTTCGGTCTTCATTGTCTCTAAAGTATATAAACCCTCCATGTTATTCATTCTCTTTCTTATCAGTTCCAATTTAATCTCGAATCATTGACCCTCGCATTTCTGAACGGCTTTGCAGGCACTCCTTTCTCTTCATATGTCGCACTCACCCTCCTTTCAACCTTCGTCCATCAATATACTAGACATCGGAACTCTATGTCCAGTAGACTGGGAACAGACCGAGACTCTGTTTGTCACTGTCGACTTAGACTGAATCACGTCGAGGACATCGATCTTAACAGGAGCCACTCCACTGTGGCTCCCACTGGCATCCACCAGAATCTGGCCAGATCCAGAATGGACAGAGTGGAAAAGGTGGGGGACTGTAACAGTCTCGAATTCCTGGGACTCCCTGGGACTCCTGGTTCAGTCCTGGCATTTCATGTCATTTTAGATGGACCCTACCAGGACTCCTGGTTGCAGTCCTGGTCATAGTCAACCAGGGAAAAATATTCAAGTAATTTACATCCCTACCATGAAATAACAGTAACAGCTTCGCCATATGTCTGGGCCAGTCTGGTCACATTACACTGCCAATGAATATCACACCTGCAGCCTAAATTAAACTTTACCCAAAAAAATATCCAAATCGGATGTTTGTCCTCAACTCCATGATTTCTCAGCCTCCAACCCACTTTGCATACCTTCTGCACATTCTGTCACAAAATTTCCCTGATTTTTATATCTTCCACACCCCATGTCAATGCCCACAATCTTCCCAGGTCTGCACACTTTGTACACATCCCCTGACACCTACCTGTGTGGGGCTGCATATATATTTAGACTAAGCACACTTATACTTATATAGTATTGCTAACATCACCATCAACTTAGGGTTTATAAGCACAGCTGAGGTGTGATTGCAACAGCAACAGTCTTAACAGTGCCAGCATTATATCAAGAATTTAAGAAACAACTGACATCTCAGCATATATTGTGTTTACAGATGTTTTGAAACTAGCCCACTGGGCATTAAATTTGCTTCTCGCAATTTGCCATTATAGAACATGTCATGAATCTGACTTTTCGTTGTGGCATGCCTGCGATTGTCACACCAAAACTTGAAGAATGGCTTATATCTCCAGGAATTTCTTTGGTTTACCAATGTTGTATACATTAGCATCAGATTTACCCCTCTACAACTTTTGTTAATAGAACATGTCACAAATGTGACTTTTGACCACAGAGGGTTTGGGCTGTGCAAAAATAAAGCGAAGTTTCATGATAGTATTTTGCATTATCTCATGAAAAATGGTTTTTACAATGATTTTGGATCTCATATCCGGGGTCAAATTCACTCCCTCTACAATTTTTGTTAATAGGTCATGACACTTCTCACTTTTGAAAGTAGTAGGAAATCGTGACCAGATCTTGACACTCAAATGTTCTTAGTACTATGGGGAAAATGTACATCTTATCTAACTTATGTAAATCAATGTATTTTCAAGCCTATTACATTCACTAAACCTAATTTCTTACGTAATTAATCTATGTACAATCTATTAGCTATACTAATTCAAATTTCGAAGAGGGGAATGGCAGAAGACGGTGCTGCCAGCTGTCTTTATATACCTGTCTGCGTTGTGCACAGAACCATCTTACTGTGTCACATGATACTCACATGTGATTGCATTCAGCAGTGCAAAGGGACTCCCCAGAATTGCAGGACTCAGTCCTTGCCAAAATGCAATGGAAGTACCAGGGCACAGTTTAGGCACAGTCCAGGTCCCTTTTGGCTGGGTTTCCTGCCAAAATCATGATTGTGAGAAATGCCAAAGAACAGTCCAGGCACTGTCCTGGAGTCAATGTGGAGTCCATGAGGAGCTGCATGGGGGAAAGTGTTAAAGAACCTTCGAATATTTGTAATTTTCTCCCAAGAGAACTAAGCAATGAGAAGACATGAAATCAAAATCATAGTCTGCAGTATTAGCATCAAGTAGTGGACTGGAGGTTGATTCTGACCCTTGATAAAATAAGCAACTAGTAATTGTAAAACCATATGATAGTCACAGCAAGGAGCAGACAGTCTGCTTGTATTTCTAATGACTATTGCTTTTTGCGACCACAACTGAAGTCAATGATTATGTGAACTGGTGAAATGTGACATGTTGTCACCATGTAAGGAAAGTAGTATGATGTGCCAATGTTATGGACTTTTTTGGATTGCTGGGAAAATAAACATGTTTGGTGAATATGACAAATGTAGTCTGCTGATCTGGCAATAACGAGCATGCTGGGAAGTAGACCTGGAAAAATCAGTGGCGTTGGGAATCCATACAGGAAGCTGAATTTGACTGTGGAAATTTGATGCCCAGTGTGAGAAAGTACAGGATATTATTTTGAATAGGGGCAAATGTAGCCTGTAAGTGGATATATATATAGAAACTGTCCAGTGTGAGTGTGGGAATAATAATGCAATTGTGGTAATGTGGAGCAGAAGTTTGGTTTGAAGTTGTGGAAAAAATTAATTGCATGTGGGAAAATGTGCACAGGAGGAAGTAATTCTGAGTTGTGGGCAAATGGAAATGATATACCAATGAAGTGTGGGAATAAATTAAGTGAATGTATATTAGACGCTCTCATACTCTCAGATTTCTGGAAACCCTCGACACGTGCCTGTGATCTTGAGTCAGTTAGAAATTATTTGCCCGGACTCACATGGTGTCCTGAGCTTGGACTCCTGGCATTGTTTGGTCAGAAAGAATGATGGGACTTCTAATCCCCATTCAGTCACCAGGAATTCCTTGCCAGAACACATGGGGCAGTAGTAAAGACCATTCCCATGCAGACCCTTCTGAATACACTTCATGGGAGTGCAAACCAGCAAAGCCACACTTGTATGTATTGAACATCGCTCATACTTTTATCCATCCAAGCTATTCAAACAGCAAACCTGCATACCACCAGGTTGCTAACATACATCACACCTTGACTGCTCCCCAAATACTCACCATGCCTACAGCTCCTGTATCTGGCAGCTACTCCACACTCCCTCTCACCTAATTGAAGAGCTCGATCTGGTGACCATAACACATGATTGCGTAGTCATCATAACTGACTCAATCGTGCACAAGTCAAATGAGTGCTAAGGATAAATCGCACATCACTGGTCAAGTGGTACAGTGGCCACATAGAATGCCTTCTCACACTTTCCTATGATAAGATCAACAATATACAATAGCTGGAGAAGCAATGACTAAGAAGTATAAACAACCATCATACTCTGCAGAATGCATCTGTCGACAACTGGTTGTGGAATATATGAATAACAGTTTGTGCATCAAAGGGTTTGCAAAGGGAGTGCCAAAGACAAGTTAAACATGATGGTGTCGTAAACAAGATTGGAGATGGATAAGATAATCACAAGACCTGGCAGTGCATCTCATCACAACTAGATGAAGAATGCAGCTGCTCGTCGATCACGTGGAAGCCTATGAGGATAGAGCTGATATATGATGCAGCTAGAATAGGTTCGCAAGGGACTGATTGGCTCTGTATGGGAGCAGGGTATTAGCAATTCTGCTGTAGAAGGCTCCATTCCAAGCAATAACCTCAAGGTATTAACGAGAAGCGGTGGCCAATTGCCTTGCACATGATGGTGATTAATAAGAGGGAAACCACAAACAGCTGAACTTCCCAAGCAGGCGATGACCAGTTGCACTATCCTCCCAATCCTTCGTTATGCAGGAGCAGACGGGAAGCAGAGCGAAGAGTGAGTTGATATTTGAAGGGTGGAGCAGGGAAAAATTGACAGGAACAAGACGGAGAGAAACACACATCGTAGTTGACAAGGAAAGCCAGAATGCCAGGAGAGGGGCCAGCAGAATGAGGGCACAGGGAGCACTTGAAAGAAAAGCGACACAGCTTTCAGACACATTCAAGACAGATGTAATCTTTTAGCTAACCATTGATGCCTCAATTTTTCCAGTTTCTACATGTACAGCAGAAACCACTGGAAAATGATGCGATTTAAAGCGATGGGAAAGAACCTGGAACAGTAGAAAAGTTTGGCTCCAACATCTGTATTCCTAAGGCTTCCACTGATGTCCTAGACCAAATTCACCTCGAGGATTTCCTTATCACAGGGATTCAATCGGCATGCCGATTTTACATCTTATCTTAGAAATATTATAATATTAATCGGAGCGTAAGATACAAAATCATAATTAATAAATAATATACTACAAATAAGATATACTCATAAGTAAATAATAAATAAATAAATACAACTTAGCTAATGACAAATCCAGAAGCAGCGCTACAGGTCCAAGGGAGAACAGAGCTCCCTCTGACACTCTACTTTATCCATGCTATTACCCCCTTCTGCAACAAAGTTCCATCAATTCTGCGCACCAATACTCTCTCTCCAGCTGTCTCGACAGCGAGACTCGTTTACATCTGGTTGCATCTCATCTCTCTCTGACCTCTTTTCGTCTTTTATCTGTGTCTCGCCATAGATCTAAGAATCTGTTAGTTTAGAAATGCCGCATCATGCTCTTATTCATACCGCGTCCTATGATAAGTGCATAACTTCATGTCCATACCTCTTCATCCAGTTATTCTCCCTACATAGTCTCCCAGTTACTTCCTTCATTGGCTCTATGTAAGTTCAATTAACTATTTGAGCAAAGAAGGAGCCTGAAAGACACATAATTTCGCCACTCCTCCTATCATATTCTCCTGTGAAAGTTCTTCTATGTCCTGTCATTGCATCATTTGGGGATATCTCAGGAGTTTTTCATGATATATCTCCTGCATACTATGCTCTTGAGATCTGGAATTACAATGCTCACTATTAGCTGTTTAAGCTGCCTTTTGGGTAAGGGACCCTGTACTTACTTTGGACAAGGAACAGGTCTTTGTTGGCTTGCGTCGTCCTCCTCCCCCTTCCCATCGTTATTCAGCGCCACTGCTTTGAATCTTGTTCATCTACTCCTCCTCTCATTGATTGTGTGTCTGGTCCCTATTCATCCCCATGTCTTTGGCACTCTCTTTCAAGTTTATCAACCATCAATTTGATTTTTGATTGTCCACGGACCTAGGTTATCATTGTGAAGGAAACATCCTCAGCTTGCATACAGTAGAACTTTACATACTGCAGTTGAGGGATATGTTTATGACAATGATGACCGAGGAACATTGGACATGTGGTGGATTTTGTGCTATAGCATAGTCAAATCGACTTGTTACGTGATTCAAAATAAATTGGACTGGCGTCTAGCCTCATCCTGCTCATCCTACTGCATCATTGTCATGTCCAAACTACACTTACGTATGCTCTAAAGCGTCCCAGCAATGCTTGAATTAGACTACATGCATGGCGGAGAATCCTTTGGTCCTCATAGTTAGTGCCACTAGAGCAAGATTATCCCAAGTCAATCACAATGGGCGAGTTCATAGTATTGGTCGCCATCACTGGATGTGATACCAGTCAAAACTTACTGTTCCTTATTTCGAACCAGTGCTAGAAAAAAAAAAAAAAAAATAAGAAACAGAGAATAACGCAAAATCAAAAAAAAATAAAAACATTAAACACAAATATAGAACTGGCTTGACCCCTTGGTAGAGTGAATCAAGGGCTTCTCCCTATAGTGAAGTCTTAACAACTAAATATAAAGTAAGTGAAATTAGCTAAGGACGATGGTTAGTCCTCAAGTTATTGAACAACAATAAAGATGTGCAGTGGAGAAGGTGGCAGTGCGGTGGTTGCCATTTGTGTCCAGATTTGGGAAATCATTACACCCAGAAACAACTAATCTGAGCCAGCCTTCATCTCTCCCACACTCCCTTTGTGCTGTCACTTTAACTTGATCCACAGAACATGCCTCAAATGATCGTTCACCTGCTTCACGACTGGAAATAACAATCGAGAACGATACTCAAACATATACATCAAAAAACACTTGGACCTTTTTCAAGTCTCAAAGTGGAATCACAGTATCAAGATCATAATATCTTTAGGTTCAGATTATCTAATGATACTCAGATCATACTACACACGATTCATACACCTCCACAACCTTCTCTGCCGCACTTCATTAGACTTGCCTTCCACAGTAACATGTCTTGGGTTGATAGAATAACATCGCTATGTTAAGAACAGTATCACTCTCTCTCCAACACCTGCATAAATTTCCGCCATGGATCATGCTAGCTTCCTGTATGCATTCCCATACTGCAATGATTTTTCCCACAGCTAAATCAACATCCTACATATGTTCCAAGCAAAACTTTAGGGCCAGGAATGTGGCAGGTGGTAGGGAAAGTGCAAATGGGGTTGTTAAGATCGATGTCCTCAACACAATCCGTTCTAAGTCGACAGTGACAAACAGAGTCTCGGTCTGTTCCCAGTCTACTGGACAAAGGTTCCGATGTCTAGTCTGACGATGATGAAGGACAGAGGAGGATGAGCGTGACGATGAGAAGAGGAGCGCTCAAGGTCATTCAAAATGACGAGGGCAAGATTCGATTAAATTGGAACTAAAGAATGGACAGTACATGAGGGTTTATATACAAAAACGGTGAGACGAAAAAGGAAGAGAAGCTGTAACGACCTGAGAAAGGAGATGTGAAGGTAATTACGAAAAGAGAGGCTGTCCATGCACAGTAGATGTGAGTAATGAGTTAAAAATAAGAAATGTCCACTATCTGATTACATTGCAGTCATCACCATAACATTACCCCCTTCATATGCGAGAAGTCACCGACTTCTACCAGCCAGAGGATGTCCAGCCATGGTCTTGCCGTGACTCAAGCCATTTGGCGATGTTATCGATGTCTTTTGCTGCCGTTTCGACCCGCCATTGTAAGGTCTCGATTGACCTTTTTAGTTGCCATGCCTGTTCGAGCGTGGCATCCCGTTCGTCGTAGGAGAGGAGGTGGGGGTCGGTTTGGAGTGTCAGGGCAGTGTATACATTGAGGGGCTCGGCGAATAAGTTGTATTGGAGGACGAGGAGGGCGAGGGCGTTGCTGACATTTTCAAGGGCAGTGTTCTGGGGCCAGATGACGAGGGGGTGGGTGAGTTCGGCGATGGGGGTGGTGGGTTCGGCGGCGGGGATGGTGAGTTCGGCGGGGTGGACGTGGAGGTCCTCATCGTCAGTGGTGTTGGTGATGGTGGTGGTCATGAAGACCTCAAGGGGGCGGTCCTCGTCGTAGGCGGCGAGGGATGGGTTTACGCGCCAGTGGGTGCTGATGAGGAAGGAGATGGTGAGGACGTAGAGGGCGATGATGAAGGACAACATTGTTTTTGATGTGGATGGGTTGGTTGGAGCTGTGCTGAGATCGGGTATCGTTTTTTATAGTGTAAACTCTGGTTTTGGTGTCGGACCCAGAGAATTCAATCTTCCATGAATAGGAAATCTTCCCATGGATCGGGATCTGATCTATCATCCATCGCCGCTTCTTCTAGTTCTTTAGTGAGGGTGCAAAGTAATTCCGCGTCCAGGAACATCGATCTGAGGGTTTCCTGATGTGTGGGAATTGACGGGTTCCTGAAGAGGCCCCAGACATCGTTCTTCACTACTTTTCCCTCAACAAGTCTCTCGCTTCA
>JAENRT010000573.1:0-12311 GCA_032173475.1 Amanita phalloides
TCCATCATCCCCTCCTTGATACGGATATTATTATAATCCCCAACGAATATCCATTTTTGAAAAGATCGTTGCATCTACTCAATTTGTCTATCACATTCTGATATTAATGGTAATGGATAACGATTCTTAAATTGGTCATTTCATTAAGTTTTAATAATCCTGTACTGGTCTCAACGATCGTCTTTCTTTTTGACAAAGAAGAATGGTGATGTGCCAATTGAGATTTTGCTCGGCCTTAATCCGTTCCGCTTCCCAGGTTTTCTGTAAGGAAATCCTCTAACCCTTTTTGTTCTTCCTGTTTTAATGGGTAATTTTACATCTAAGGAGTTAGATCCCAGTATTAATTTCGATTGCATGATCCATTGGTTGCTCGTGGGGAATTCATCAAGGTGGTTTTTTTCAAAACTTTTCAGTGTGGTAAATAATGAAATGGTACTATCTCTCTCAGTGATCTTTTATGTTGTTCTGTGAAGCAATTTCTGTGGGCTTTAGATTGGAAGCCCGTAATGTAATTCCTTTTACCTGTCCATGTGAATGGCTACATAAAGCAATCTCCTTCTCCCATTCCATTTTGTTCAATATCCTCTCGGTTTCTTTTACATTTGACATTTTCCAAGCACGCTCCCGCGGACATGTGAAAAGGTCAATATTTGTTTTTTTCAGTTTATCTCTGGATTATGATATTTCCAACCAATCATGTCCTAGGAACATATCCGTTTTTTCCTATGCTGATATGCCAAATTTCAACGATTCCACATGATCCCCCTATCCTAGCTTTAGTTCTACTACCTTTCTTTTCTAAATCCCCACCCGCCATTTCGTGTTCCATTGCATTAAAGACTTGGAATGGGTTCGGTAGCTTCCTTGTTTATTTCTTATTTTGTTCATAAACGCTTTGTTCACACATGACATGTGCATCTGAGTACACTAACGCTTTGATCTCGAAGTTTGTAAGGAATCTTTGGTTTGTATTATTGACTCCCTAAATCCAATCTGTCTTTGTCCCATTGTTCCTGAACGAGAACGTGACTGGACTTCATGTGGTTTAAATACACACAATGCATCTTTTTCTGAGATTTGATTCAGCTTTCACAGAATCAATGTCTCACTCCACTTCCTGTTCCGGTTTTCTTAACCCAATCATTTCATATCTTTGATGCTGTTTCCATCGGTTGATCCCAAATGCGCCATTACCATCCAATGGAGCTGACCATGTAGTCAGTCTTTGGTTTGGTTGCGCTTATTGGTGCCGTTTCTTTAGACAGTGTACAAGTGACGACAATTCAATATAAAATCTCTGGTAATTTTAATGTGAATCTTCATATTTTACAATGTCCATTAACTTGTGAATCGAAACGGCTCATTCACAAGTTTGGTTTGAAAACCCAACTCTCTGCCCACTCTTTCTTCTCATCCTCCATCAAGTCCTAGCGTATTCCTTCGCAAGTTCCATCGCTTCTCCACCATGCTTTCCCTTATCCTTCGTGGCGCCCTACAATCCCGCTTCATGTGTCCAACTTTCCCGCAGTTGTAACAAGTGATCGACACGCATCGACGGTCCACATCCATCGCATCCGGGTCTTTAGATGTTGATGCCGTTGCTGGTGAGTTCTGATTCGGAACCGGTCGGTTCTGCTGCCATGGCTTACTTGTGCTTTGCTGCCATGGTTTATTTTGTCGATTTTGCGTGGTTTGCGCAGGTTTATTACTACTTGTTGTGGTCGTCGTCTTTGGATACAACTGCTGTGCATCTCTCCAACTCTTCTCGATCGCTAGTGCCCGATCATACCATCATTGTAGATCCCCTTGTTGTGATCCGTCAATGCTTCTTGCTCCGTCCAACATCCCAATTTCCACCACTCGAGGTTCTTCCTAATGCCGATTGAGACCTGACAAAAATGCATGATAGTGCATTCCGTTATACCCTGTGAGCATTGGATGCTCCTTTAATTCAATAATGTAGTCCTCTACTTTCCGAGAACCTTGTTTCAGGGTAACTGGATTTTTACGAGTAGCGTTGTCTTGAGTTTCCGTAGTCAAGAAGAAATCCTTCATTTTCTGCTTCAAATCCTCCCATGATCGGAATGGTGCGTGGATTGTTGAACGGTTCCACTGCAACCATGTCCCGTTCCTTCTTCCTTACTCCCGTTCATGCATTCCCGTAGTTTAGTGCGTCTCCCCACTCAGCTATAAACGTTGATACATTTGTAGAGCATTTTCGTTCCGCTATTTCAGGCTTCGAATTCTGGCCTGCTCCGTTTGTCTTTGGCGTGACCAATTCCCTGCTCATTCATCTGTCCACCTTCCTTACTCGTTGAGTGTGAATCATCAATCCTTTGCTTTGGATTTGTCACCCGACTATTCGAATAGTTTTCCATCGTCTTGTAACCCACGCCGGCAATTTCCTTTGGATCCCCCTTCATATGCCTCCGGCATTTCCATTTTCAAGATGGGTGCAGGATCACAAGGTGGATGTAAAGCGTTATTGACCTGATTTATTACGTTGGCCAATTGTGCTCCTTGTTCCGTTCGTTCCGCATCCGTGTAAGCGTTCCATGCTGTAGCGTTAGCAGCATGTCCGAATATCCCCACTGCTATGGTGATCAATCCCCACTAATGGCCTGTATGAGGGCATCCGTAATGTTAAATCTGACTGAGTAGTGCTTGGACTGATTTGTCCCTCCGTATTCCTCCAATACTTTCCTTGCACTCTTCCCCATATGCTCCATTCAACGTGGAATTTCGCCTCCCTCCCGATTGAAGGTTACTTTTACCTGACGTCCGGATCGTTCTCATGTCCTTCTCGTACGCCGCTATCTCTCCCCAAGACGATTATAGGGCCATGCGAATGCCCGCAGTACTGTTGTTTGAATAACCGAAGATAACAAAGTCCAGGTGGTTCAGGTCCGAAACCTGTGGAATCCCTTGGTGGCAACCACTGTTTGACTTAGCGGTTTGCACCTGCTGTTCCATTTTGTTATGTCGATGTAACTGGGTGGATGTACAGCTTCTAGCCTCATTCACATTTCCTCCTTTATCTCTTCATTATACCAATCGCCCAATGGTTCTCCAAACCAGTTTGTCGTGAACTGACGTGTGACTCGTCTGCCAGCTCCCTGAAAGTGGTTGGACTGTACCGCCTGCACATAAGTCCATCTCGGATATACAACTTCCTCGTCATTCTTGGCCGCGCCAAGAGTGATCTGCTTCCACCAATAATTCTTTCCGTATGTATCGATATCTTCCCATTTATATGGTGTTTCTACTCATACTGCGGTGTTTTCCTCAAGTAGAATCTCGTCGCCTGGGTAGATATGATAAACTCCCTCTTTGTCTCCATCCTGAATTGTGAAACTGACATCCGCTTTCGCAGGATAGGTGCCCAGGATGTTACTTCCTCCATGGTAGGGTATTTCGGCCATTTATATTTGTTATAATATCGTGGCTCGAAGAGATACATGTAGCAGTATCCCCTTTGTCTCCATGGCTCAGCTGCCATTCGTCGGTAATGACCCGGTTTGCCTGGCAATTTGGACTCCACTCCTTCCGCCCATTCCGCAATTCGTTTCATTTGCTTCCTCTATCGTTTCCTCCCCTACTGCAGGAAGAAAATAGTCCAAGCTCAATGTCTTCCAGTTAAGCATCCCCAACCCCTTATAATTCTTAGGAGTAACGGGCTCCGCTTTGTAAATGGTGTACACCTTTTTCTTTTCATAAGTGAATATCGGACCGACTCAGAACTTTGTTTGCTCCGATTGGCGTATTGCTGCGTTCATTGATATTTCCATTAAGCGCATGCATTAAACGGTTCTCGCTCCTCAGCAGACAATACCAATCCCTCGTGTTTTAATGTGATGACATTCCATCCATGTGTCAAAATTGAACGTTCGACAGCATGTCGAACAATGCTTTTTGGATTACGCCGAGTCCGCCTCCATGTTATTGAGTAATCACCAGCGTTGTAGTCCAACGCCGCCTTGCGTTCAGCCTCCTCAAGCCGCCGTTTACGAAAGCAGCTTCTCGCGCTTCTCCTGCATGAGCGCCTTCCACGCTTCCTTCCTGCTCGCGAATCGACGCCTCCTTGAGTCGTTCGCCTCACGCTGAGCCCTCTCACTCCAGTCGTCATTTTTCTTTTTGTTGCCTCCTTGAGCCAACAATGATATGCTCTTTAGTTGGGGCATCACGTTGTCGCCTGTCCACCACAGTGGCGACCTTGCTTTTGAACCTTTTTGTAAATCGTGCATCCTCACGCCCATTCTGCCTCGAAGGCAACACGATCTCGCTCAATGTCATGTTGGTGAAAGGTAGTACGTAACAGAAAACTTGATCCATGTGACAAGTGACCAGTGTGATGGATAAAAACAATGATAAATCGTTAGAACATCCGCGGAATGCCTCGTGTCAAAGGCATGTAACGTTCTGTAACAAAAATCTTCGATAACTTCAGGTCTCTCAGCACTACTGACATTATCCGTTCGTTGGCCATATGGTAACGATCTCAGTGAGATGAGTCAACTAGGGTTCCAACAGTTGACTTGCAGACGTGGTGCCCAGGGCTTCACTCAGGTTCCTCGTGCTCAGTTCAAAGAACTGATATGTTATTGTATCCTGAGACTGTACTCCTTGATACACGTCACGTCAGGCAAGTTTCTTTCGGTATGTTGGCCAACCACAATCAGGCTCAGTCCGTACTGGTGCACCTACACCACATAGAGACGAAGGTCCTCCCGATTGTTTTGTCATCTAGACCAGGTTTTCACTTGCCACACTATTGGACTCGCCGACGCTGCCTCTACAGCCAAGGTGTTCTCTGTCACAATAGCCGTTTTGCCAAAGTAAGAAACACAGTCGATGTCGTCCAGAACGTGGAACGATGTGACGAAAGGTGAAATAAAGGTTTGCCTCGTGTAACGATGAGCAGGTCGTGCTCTGTCGTTGAGTCAAACGGTGAGGTGATAAGCCTTACGATTATGTTAAGAAGGCGTTCCAACACAACCTCAAGGTTTGAGACGAATGAAAGAGAGAGCCAATAGTTGCTGTGTGGTATGACACAAACAATCGTAAGGCAAGGAGCACTACCTACTAACACTCCTTATATACTTTGACCTCATGTTCCCCATGAGTCAATCATGTGACCTCTCCCTCCTACCTCTCGATGACTCAGCATCTCTAGTCGCTGACATAACCTCCCTGTGGCTGCGTCTTATCTAATCGAGAAAATGAGAAATAAAGAAATCGTAACACCAGAAAGACTGCTTGGAATAGTGGATGCCAGGAAAAGGTCACTAATGCAGGATCAACTGCATTGAAAAGATTAAATGATAAAGAAGGGTATTTGAGGACTGATTAAAATACTCAGCACAAATAGGAGGACAGCTGGTTATTTAAATCAGCAAAACAAAGCTGGAACTTAGGATGGGCAATAAACAATTGCTCTCCTTGTATAATGTCATACCCCAATGATTAGATCAGAAGGATACAGGAAAGGAGATGACATTCAACAAACCCAGTTAAAATCTAAAGAGTACAGAAGAGTGGAAACCAACCACTGTATAAAAAATGTGTGGAGAACCCCAGTAAGGTGCTGGATAAACAAAGTGTAAAAACTCTAGATAGAAATCGTTTTAATGTTATCTAATTCAATCTATTTAATCTATAAATCTAATCTATATTACATAATAGATACGATAAGATAATAGATAAGATAATCAATTAATAACTATTTAATATGTGTTTCATATTTAACTTAAATATTATATTAGTAATATAGAATTTCTTAGAATATAGAAGGATCTAGAATATCTATTAATATATCATGACTTGACAGACTGCACATAGCTGTGCAAGGCTGCGCATTACTGGCGCATTGCTGTGCATTGCTATGCATTACATCATATGACTGTGCATTACTGCACATGAGTCATATAGAATAATCTAGAAAGATTATTAATAGAATAAGACTCAGAATGACTCATTTAAGGTACCCAAACCATTAAGTAATACATCTAGAATAGGTAATTACATATTGTAAGGTTAGGGTTCTCAAATGGCATATAAGGAGGGCATTCTGGTTGTCAAGTCCTCAGTTTTTCAAACTAACCAATAGTCTAGTAAGGCAAAGCACTACTAAAACAATGTAAGTACATTGAACACTTACTTAGCTGATGCATGCCAAAAACGGGAATATTAAAACCCGTAGCTATAACAGGGAATGGCAGCGATCACCAATCAGAACGATTGGATGGGAACGACCTGATCCATACATGAAGGCACGTAATCAAACAAAGGAGTATCAAAGCACACGCCACAATATGCTGTTCCCTGTGCTCGCCCTGATATGAAATCAGACCCTGGCACATTCCCTTGATAGGACTGGCTGATTTCTCAAACTCATTGGGGAAGACATTGCATACATGGACAATTGGGTCAAGGCATTGACTCGCCCTAAACTGCCAAGTGCATACATCATGGACATCCCGAGGACCAGCCCTGGTGACGAAGCAGGTACTGCTACAATGTACCTGTTTAAAAAGGAATTCTACAACAAGTTTGATTGCCCTGCCTGGCCAACCTTACTCAGATCCTGTCATGGAACCCGAAATGCATGACGAGACCATCAAATTCGGTCCCAGACCACGCATAGGCAAGCATGTACCATGTCATCAAAAAGGCAGGCATTGTGTCTGCACGAGGATGAATCCTATACTTGGAAGGACATGAAACAAATGGAGCAGCATGGCAAATACAGCAAGTATGCCCAATTTGGCGGAACAAAAGGAATCCTTGAAAGGGAAAAGCCATGCCTCCCACAATTTCAGTCCTGGGTTAGCAGGACAACCATCAATGGCGTGCTCAACACCAGCACCCATTCATACACCCAAGCGGTAACTGCTCGTACTGGACCTAGCAATTTGCTAACCAGGACTACAGGTGCAGACACCACTTGTGGCATGGCAAAGTCCCATGCGTGGCAGATTGGCTATCTGAAGATACTAACCCAGGCAGGGGTTCAAATGAGGAAAACAACGAACCATCAACAACTGAAAAGGAAGTCAAAAAGGAGATAGATATCCCTTACCATATCCATGACTGCCCATACAAAGAATGTATACACCCAGACATACCTGGATATTGTATTAATTTTGATTCAAGTCAATTCTGGGACATGTATGAATGGCCAGCATTTCCTCAAATTCAGGAAATCAACTCGTGGGATCACATCTTAGGAACCCTAATGGACGTGTACAAATTAGATGCACATATGGATACAATGACTGTTACCATATTGAGCGAATGCCCACCAGACCTAGAGGTTGGACCTGATTAGATCACTAGTACGATCAGGTCATGACTGTAAACACATGGGTGCCTTAGACTGGGACGATGGTTCGGACTGATATATGAAGAGACCCTGAGTAGCCTTACTACACAACTGAGTACCTGGTTATTGCTACCTCATCCTGATCAAACAACAGTATTGGGAATCTATTCAACTGGCAGCATTCCCAATGGTCAATAAAATTTTGTCCTGGCAATACCCATATCGTGAAGTATGTGATCATTAAATCCACAATCATGCCAGAACTAGAATGAATTCATGTATCCACCATGGATCATGGAATGCATGGCTGGGAGGAAAATGTACAGATTGAAAGGCCGCGGTATGGCGATTATACCTGGGAGCATCTAGGAATGACAACCTGACATGATTCCTGAGTCGATAAATCTGTCGAATAAGGTTCAATCTACCTGGAAACCACCCAAACAGTGCTTCCAACAACAAGTCCAAAGCGTGGTCAAGATCTGTGATCAAATGACACCTGATATCCCTGGATATTTATCTAGCCTTGTTCAAAAGAGGAGCTATGAACCATTTCGAATGCCCACATTCCCATCAGTACATACAGTGTAACTCAGTTCCATCCAGAATACCAAACTGGTATGTACTGATGGGAATGTGGGCCATTCGAACTGGTTCCATAGCTCCTCTTTGAACAAGGCTAGATAACAATATCCAGGGATATCAGGTGTCATTTGATCAAAGATCTTGACCACGCTTTGGACTTGTTGTTGGAAGCACCTGTTTGGGTGGTTACCAGGTAGATTGAACCTTATTCGACAGATTTATCGACTCAGGAATCATGTCAGGTTGTCATTCCTAGATGCTCCCACGGTATAATCGCCATACCCGCGGCCTTTCAATCTGTACATTTTCTCCCAGCCATGCATTCCATGATCCATGGTGGATACATGAATTCATTCTAGTTCTGGCATGATTGTGGATTTAATGATCACCATACTTTCACGATATGGGTATTGCCAGGACAAAATTTTATTGACCATTGGGAATGCTGGCCAGTTGAATAGATCCCAATACTGTTGTTTGATCAGGATGAGGTAGCAATAACCAGGTACTCAGTTGTGTAGTAAGGCTACTCAGGGTCTCTTCATATATCAGTCCGAACCATCGTCCCAGTCTAAGGCACCCATGTGTTTACAGTCATGACCTGATCGTACTAGTGATCTAATCAGGTCCCAACCTCTAGGTCTGGTGGGCATTCGCTCAATATGGTAACAGTCATTGTATCCATATGTGCATCTAATTTGTACACGTCCATTAGGGTTCCTAAGATTGTGATCCCACGAGTTGATTTCCTGAATTTGAGGAAATGCTGGCCATTCATACATGTCCCAGAATTGACTTTGAATCAAAATTAAATAACAATATCCAGGTATGTCTGGGTGTAATACATTCTTTGTATGGGCAGGTCATGGATATGGGTAAGGGATATCTATCTCCTTTTTGACTTCCCTTTTCCAGTTGTTGATGGTTCGTTGTTTTCCCTCATTGAACCCCTGCCTGGGTTCAGTATCTTCAGATAGCCAATCTGCCACGCATGGGACTTTGCCATGCCACCAAGTGGTGTCTGCACCTGTAGTCCTGGTTAGCAAATTGCTAGGTCCAGTACGAGCAGTTACCGCTTGGGTGTATGACATGGGTGCTGGTGTTGAGCACGCCATTGATGGTTGTCCTGCTACCCAGGACTGAATTGTGGAGGCATGGCCTTTTCCCTTTCAGGATTCCTTTTGTCCGCCAAATTGGGCATACTTGCTGTATTTGCCATGCTGCTCCATTTGTTTCATGTCCTTCCAAGTATAGGATTCATCCTCGTGCAGACACAATGCTGCCTTTTTGATGACATGGTACATGCTTGCCTTATGGTGGTCCTGGAGACCGAATTTGATGGTCTCGTCATGCATTTCGGGTTCCCATGACAGGATCTGAGTAATGGTTGGCCAGGCAGGCCAATCAAACTTGTTGTAGAATTCCTTTTTAAACAGGTACATGTAGCAGTACCTGCTTCGTCACCAGGGCTGGTCCTCGGGGATGTCCATGATGTATGCACTTGGCAGTTTTGGGCGAGTCAATGCCTTGACCCAATTGTCCATGTATGCAATGTCTTCCCCAATGAGTTTGAGGAAATCAGCCAGTCCTATCAAAGGGAATGTGCCAGGGTCTGATTTCATAATCAGGGGCGAGCACAGGAACAGCATATTGTGGCGTGTGCTTTGATACTCCTTTTGTTTGATACGTGCCTTCATGTATGGATCAGGTCGTTTCCCATCCAATCGTTCCTGATTGGTGATCGCTGCCATTCCCCTGTTATAGCTACGGGTTTTAATATTCCCGTTTTTGGCATGCATCAGCTAAGTAAGTGTTCAATGTACTTACATTGTTTAGTAGTGCTTTGCCTTACTAGACTATTGGTTAGTTTGAAAAAACTGAGGGACTTGACAACCAGAATGCCCTCCTTATATGCATTTGAGAAACCCTAACCTTACAATATGTAATTACCTATTCTAGATGTATTACTAATGGTTTGGTACCTTAAATGAGTCATTCTGAGTCTTATTCTATTAATAATCTTTCTAGATTATTCTATATGACTCATGTGCAGTAATGCACAGTCATAATGATGTAATGCATAGCAATGCACAGCAATGCGCAGTAATGCGCAGCCTTTGCACAGCTATGTGCAGTCATGTCAAGTCATGATATATTAATAGATATTCTAGATCCTTCTATATTCTAGAACATTCTATATTACTAATATATATTTAAGTTAAATATGAAACACATATTAAATAGTTATTAATTGATTATCTTATCTATTATCTTATCGTATCTATTATGTAATATAGATTAGATTTATAGATTAAATAGATTAGATTAGATAACAATTAAAACGATTTCTATCTAGAGTTTTTACACTTTTGTTTATCCAGCACCTTACTGGGGTTCTCCACACATTTTTTATACAGTGGTTGGTTTCCACTCTTCTGTACTCCTTTAGATTTTAACTGGGTTTGTTGAATGTCATCTCCTTTTTCCTGTAATCCTTCTGATCTAATCATTGGGGTATGACATTATACAAGGAGAGCATTGTTTATGCTCCCATCCTAAGTTTCCAGCTTTGTTTTGCTGATTTAAATAACCAGCTGTCCTCCTATTTGTGCTGAGTATTTTAATCAGTCCTCAAATACCCTTCTTTATCATTTAATCTTTTCAATGCAGTTGATCCTGCATTAGTGACCTTTTCCTGGCATCCACTATTCCCAAGCAGTCTTTCTGGTGTTACGATTTCTTTATTTTCTCATTTTCTCGATTAGATAAGACGCAGCCACAGGGAGGTTATGTCAGCGACTACGAGATGGCTGAGTCATCGAGAGGTAGGAGGGAGAGGTCACATGATTGACTCATGGGGAACATGAGGTCAAAGGTATATAAGGAGTGGTTAGTAGGTAGTGCTCCTTAGCCTTACGATTGTTTGTGTCATACCACACAGCAACTATTGCTCTCTCTTCTCATTCGTCTCAAACCTTGAGGTTGTGTTGGAACGCCCTTCTAACATAATCGTAAGGCTTATCACCTCACCGTTTGACTCAACGACGAAGAGCACGACCTGCTCATCGTTACACGAGGCAAACCTTTATTCACCTTTCGTCAACATCGTTCCACGTTCTGGACGACATCGACTGTGTTTCTTACTTTGGCAACAAACGGCTATTGTGACAGAGAACACCCTTGGCTGTAGAGGCAGCGTCGGCGAGTCCAATAGTGTGGCAAGTGAAAACCTGGTCTAGATGACAAAACAATCGGGAGGACCTTCGTCTCTATGTGGTGTAGGTGCACCAGTACGGACTGAGCCTGATTGTGGTTGGCCAACAACGAAGACAACTTGCCTGACGTGACGTGTATCAAGGAGTACAGTCTCAGGATACCAATAACATATCAGTTCTTTGAACTGAGCACGAGGACACCTGAGTGAAGCCCTCGGCACCACGTCTTGCAAGTCAACTGTTGGAACCCTAGTTGACATCATCTCAACTGAGATCGTCTACCATATTGCCAAACGAACGGATAACTGTCAGTAGTGCTGAGAGACTGAAGTTATCGAAGATTTTTGTTACAGAACGTTACATGCCTTTGACACGAGGCATTCCGCGGATTGTTACATAACGATCTTATCATTGTTTTATCATCACACCTGGTCCACTTGTCACAATGGATCAAGTTTTCTGTTACGTACTACCTTTCACCAACATGACATTGAGCGAGATCGGTGTTGCCTTCGAGGCAGAATGGGCGTGAGGATGCACGATTACCAAAAAGGTTCAAAGCAAGGTCGCCACTGTGGTGGACAGGCGACAACGTGATGCCCACATAAAAGCATATCATTGTTGGCTCAAGGAGCAACAAAAAGAAAAATGACGACTGGAGTGAGAGGCTCAGCGTGAGGCGGAACGACTCAAGGAGGCGTCGATTCGCGAGCAGGAGGAAGCGTGGAAGGCGCTCATGCAGGAGAAGCGCGAGAAGCTGCTTCGTAAACGGCGGCTTGAGGAGGCTGAACGCAAGGCGGCGTTGGACTACCAGACGCTGGTAGATCTACTCAATAACATGGAGGCGGACTCCGTAATCCAAAAAGCATTGTTCGACATGCTGTCGAACGTTCAATTATTGACACATGGATGGAATGTCATCACATTAAAACACGAGGGATTGGTATTGTCTGCTGAGGAGCGGAACCGTTTAATGCATGCGCTTAATGGAAATATCATGAAGCCGCAGCAATACGCCAATCGGGAGCAAACAAAGTCTGAGTCGGTCCGATATTCACCTTATGAAAAGAAAAAGGTGTACACCATTTACAAAGCGGAGCCCGTTACTCCTAAGAATTATAAGGGGTTGGGGATGCTTAACTGGAAGACATTGAGCTTGGACTATTTTCTTCCTGCAGTAGGGGAGGAAA
>JAENRT010000577.1:0-10026 GCA_032173475.1 Amanita phalloides
ATTAAGCATTAATTGTTCCATTGGCATTCGAACTTTTGATGGTTGTTTTAAGTTTTTTCTTTGATTAAGTTAGGCATTATTTCATCATCAATTGAAGTGTTTCCTTCAGCTCCACAATCAATTAGAGCAGAAAGTTTCAGCAGGTAGGTTGGGTGATTGAACAGTAATAGAAATTTGTTTGTTATT
This sequence comes from Amanita phalloides, assembly GCA_032173475.1. NCBI lineage: Eukaryota > Fungi > Basidiomycota > Agaricomycetes > Agaricales > Amanitaceae > Amanita > Amanita phalloides. Next base: position 187 of record JAENRT010000577.1, read on the forward strand.
GTTTGATTTTACTATTACAGAGTCGAGTGCTAACTGTTCAAGTCCATTGTTTATGGAGGTATCAACTGCTGTCTGATTCCTCCAGATTAAAAGCCCTCTTCTTCAAGCTGATTAAACATATCCAAGTGCTCACTGCTGAGCATTGCTTTGATCATTGCCCTGATCTTCTTTGCATCGGATTCTGGTTCTTTTGTTTCTTCAGTGACTGATCGGATGTTTTTGTTCTGAAATGAGGAAGTTGATGGGGACTGATTTTTACGTTTAGGGCAATCCCTGGAGATGTGTCCTTGTGTTCCACATCTGAAACACTTCCCTGTTCTCCTGTATTCTTCTTTCTGTTCATCACTAAGCTGTCCAAAGGGAAGGGTGCTGATGGTTCTAGTAGGTCCAGATCAGTTCGTGTTTTGGTTAAAATTAGGATGTGTTCCAGATCCTGTTCGTTTCCCAATGAGTTGCATAGTTTCCCATGCATTGTGAAGGTTTTCTGCTTTGATGTAGACGTCTGTCATAGTAGTGTATCCTGCTAGGCCCTCGAGAACTTTTTCAGCGATGCTGTGAGGTAATCCTTTGATGAAGGCTTGTAATTGTGCAGTTAATCCTGTGAGTCCCAATGTTCCTATGTTGACTCGAAACTTTCAAATATATTCAGGGACAGTGATTTTGCCTCTGACTCTGAGATTGGCTAAATTATTCAGGGCCCTGACTGCGCTGTTTACTTCTCCCCAATCAGTGAGGAATCTTCTTGTGAAGGCAGGGTAATCCTTCCAGTCTAATCCGGTTTCGCCATTTAATTCTGGTCCAAGACAGGCAAGGGTATATCTGATCTTTTTCTCATGTTTCCCTTTGTAGTTGTGGGGATTTAATTCAAAGAGGTCCTCAAGTGAATCAATGAAGGTGCGTGCCTCGACTCTTTTTCCTGTGAATACAGTAATCGGTTGTGGTTTAATATCTGCTTTTGGAGCAGTGGTTTCAGTTGCCATGTCTGGTTCGGTTTTGGGGGGTTCAGGGTCCTTTGGTGCCTGTTCCGGTTCTAACTCGTATTCGATCTGTTTCTTCTCCTTGTATTCTTCCCAAAGCAATAAAAATTCCGGAGTGAACACAACGTATTCATCTTCAAAATCAAAATTGTATGCTTTGCAGAACTTTTCCCACCAGGTTCGTTCTGGTTCTTCGGTAGGGGCAAAGTGTAATTGTTTCAGTATATCTCTGTCTTCATTTATCCACTGTATCCAAAGGTCTGCTGGTAGTGCATCGTAGTGGTCTCCTTCCTGTTCTTCTCCTTCGAAGAGTTTACTGGGTACTGGCAGGTTCTGTTTCCTAGTTCCTGATAAATAGCACCAACCTTCTCTGGTGGTTGATGGATAAACTTCTTGTTTATCTAGATAGTATTTCTGTCTAAAAAGAACAGATCCATTCGGGGGCCTCAGACTAGAGGTTTGGGTTTCAATGGTGTATTAATTCAGTCCCTCGCTTGGAGGTTTGTTCAATGTGTGGGTGCTAGTGTAGATACACTGAGCGAGTCGTGAGTTCCAATTTGTGTTAAGATCAATGTCCTCGACGTGATTCATTCTTAAGTCAACAGTGACAAACAGAGTCTCGGTCTGTTCCCAGTCAACTGGACAAGAGTTCTGACGTCTAGTCTGATGATGACGAAGGTTGAGAGGAGAATGAGCGTGACGATGAGGAGAGGAGTGCTCAAGTTCGTTCAGAATGACAAGGGCAAAATTCAATTAAATTGGAACTAAAGAAAAGGATGGTACATGAGGGTTTATATATGTTTTAGAAAACAAATAGAGACAAAAAGGGAAGGGAAGCTGTAACAACCTGAGAAAGGAAATGTGAAGGTAATTACAAAAAGAAGAGGCTGTCCATGCGCAGTAGATATGAGTAATAAAGGTAAAGATAGAAATAGTACAAGACATTATGTTGCAATCATAACAATGTGGACAGCAATTGTTCTGCTATCTGGTTTACTCTTTCTGTCTGCCCATCTGTTTGTGGATGAAATGCTGTGGATGGATTCCCTTTTATCCCAAATATTCCAGAGAGTTCTTTCATAAATTTGGATACAAATTGTGGTCCTCAATCACTGATAATTTTCTCTGGTACTCCATGATTTTTGAAAATGTGATCTCTATATAAGGTGGCTACCCCTAATGATGTAATCATTGTATTGGTGGGTAAGAAATAAGCCATTTTGGAAAATCTATCCACCACTGTTAGAATTGCATTGTATCCTTTTGACTCCAGTAAGGGTCTGATCAGATCTACAGATATATGTTTCCAAGGAGTATCAGGTATCACATGTGGATTTAATGGAGCAGCTCATTTTTGTCTATCTGTTATGATGATGAGTCGTCGTCCAATCTAATCAATGACATTATGCCACAAGGATTGTCCGAGACAATAACAATGAAGAGTCTGGCGAAACGCGATTGAGTAGACAGCGCTAAGTCTGACAAAAGAGACTCAGGCTTGAGATGAGCGAGGCAGATGAGAGCGCTTGAACAACAACTTTGACAATCTCACCAGAACTAGGAGTTCCCAGAGATGTAACTTGTGTATTACAAGCTAAGTCGAACTTAAGGTTCGACCTACGACAAACTCTCGTATTTATACATGAACCTACTGTCTGTAAAAGGTAATGAACGTGTTAGAGAATGATATCATAGCTATGAGATCATAATGCATCATTAGTGATATCATAGCAACATCATAGAAACGAAACAATGGTAGGCATATGTCATAGATGAAAGGGTCACGCTTATGTGAGCAGTGACATTGCATAATCATAGAGGAGAGGTGGCGATGCATAGATAGTCAGGAAAGGAAGGTGCTGACATAAGAAAATGAAAATGTTCACATGGGTTGTAACACTATCTGGTTTGACAGTTTGACAGGTCCTGCACCCTTGAATGTATTTTTTAATGTCCTCCCCCATATTTGGCCACCAATATCCTCAGGTTATCAATTCCAGTGTCTTAGCTATTCCTGGATGTCCCCAATCATGATGTATTTGAATCACTTCCTCCCTCAACTGTATTACTGCTGGTACATAAATTCTTCCTTTCCATGTTACCAGGTTATGTTCCTTTTCATATTCAAAGCCTTCTTTTTTCTCTTTTAATCCTTTTTCTACTTGTTCATCCCATTGTCTTTTATTTACTTTTCTAATATCTTTTTCCAGTTTTTCTAATCCAATCTCACTCCTATCCCATCATATGAATAACTCTTCTTTTAATAGTATTACATCTTCATTATCCCTTTCCCCTCATTCATATCCTGCTCTTCTTGATAATAGATGTGCCTTGGAATTTGACTTGCCAGACCTATGTTTGATTACAAAATTGTATTCTTGTAAATCCATGACCCATCATACCTGTCTATGATTTAGGTTTTGTGGTTTCTGGAAATATGTCCAATTCTGATGATCAGTTAAGATCTCGATTATCTCCTTTGCTCCTTTCAGGTATTGAGACCATTCATATAATGAGTGCATGATCACAAGCATCTCTTTATCATAGATTTCATAATTTCTTTCTGCTTCATTTAAAGCTATTGAAATAAATGCAACTGGTCTCCATATGTCATTTTGTTGTTGCAACAATATTGACCCCAATGCAAAGTCTGATGCATCAGTTTCAATTCAAAACTGTCCTCCTTCATCTGGTATTGCCAATACCACTTCCTCTGCTATTCTTTTACAAATTGCTAATAAAAGTTGACAAATCCCAAGAATTGTTGTACTTCTCATTTATTCTTAGGTTCAGGCCAATCTTTTACTGCTTTTACTTTTGCTGGGTCCATTTGTATTGAATCTTTAGTGATTATCATACCCAAAAATTCAATTTCTGTTTTATCAAAGTAACATTTCTCAGGTTTCAATGATAATTGATTTTCTTCCAGCTTTGCTAAAATTCAATTTACATGTTTCTCATGTTGTTCCTTTGACTGGGAAAACACTAATATGTCATCCATGTAAATTACCACCCATCCCTCAGCAAGTTCCTCCCAGAACAAATTGTTCATCATGGTTTGAAAAGTAGCAGGTGAATTTGTTAAGCCAAAGAACATCACTAATGGTTCAAAAAGTCCACAGTTTGTTTGAAACGCAGCTTTCCATTCATCACCCTCTTTGATATGAATATTATTGTATCCCCAATGAATGTCCATTTTTGAAAAGATCATTGCATTACTCAATTTGTCTATCAGTTCTGATATCAATGGTAATGGATAATGGTTCTTAATGGTCATTTCGTTAAGTTTATGGTAATCTTGCACAGGTCTCAAAGATCCATCTTTCTTTTTTACAAAGAAAAATGGTGATGCCATTGGGGATTTACTTGGTCTTATTTGTCCACTTTCCAAGTTTTCTGTAAGGAAGTCCTCTAGAACTTTCTGTTCCTCTCAATTTAATGGATAAATCTTGCAATCTAAGGGATTAGATCCTGGTACTAGTTCAATTGCATGATCCCATGGTTGTCAAGGTGGCAATTTGTCAAAAGTGGTTTTTTCAAAGACCTTGCAATGAGGTAGATAATGGGATGGTACAATCTCCTCTAATGATTGCTTTACTTTATTCTGTGATGCAATCTCTGTAGCTTTAGATTGGAAAGCCCAAAGTTGCAATTCCTCTTGTCCTATGTGAACAGCTAATAAGCAATCCCCTTCTTCCCATTCATTCTGGTCTATTTCTTCTTCTGGTTCATTCACTATTGATCCCTTCCAACAAGATCCCAGACATTGTGAAAAGGTTAATAATTGGTTTTTCCAGTTTATTTCTGGGTTATGATATTTTAACCAATCATGTCCTAGAAACATGTCTGTCTTTCCCAATGCTGATACTCCAAATTCCAATGATTCCCAATGGTCTCCTATTCTCAGCTTTAGTTCCACCATTTCCTCTAAATCTCTGCCTGCATTGCATGTACCATCTGCATTAAAGACTGGGATAGGTTTTGGTAGTTTTCATGTGTTTATTGCATTTTGTTCAATAAATGTTTTATTCACACAATGATGCTGTACATCCTGAGTTGACTAATGCCTTTATCTCAAAATTTTGTAAGGAGTCTTTAGTTTGTACTATGACTCCTATGTCCATTTGTCTTTGTCCTGTTGTTCTGACAAGACGTGATTTTGACTTCATGTGGTTTAAATACCACAATGCATCTTTTCCAACATTTGATTCAGTTCATGAATTAATGTCTTGTTTACTTCTTCTTCTCGGTTTTTCTTAACCCAAGTTTTCACATCTTTGATGGCTGTTTCCATTGGTTGATCCCAAATGTGCCTTACCATCCATGGACCTGACCACGTGGTCAGTCTCTGTTTGGTTGCGCTTATTGGTGCATTTCTTAGACAATGTACAAGTGAACAACATTCATATAAAATCTCAGGTAATTTTACATGTGAATCTTCATATTTTACATTGTCTGTAACTCATGAATCGAAATGCTTATTCACAAGTTGGTCTGAAAACCCAACTCCTCTGCCACTTCTTTCTTTTCTTCCTCTGTCAAATCTCTGACATATTCCCTTGCTGAATTCCATCACTTTTCCACCTGTTTTCCTTTATCCTTTGGTGGTGCCCTACAATCCCACTTCATATGTCCAACTTTTCCACAGTTGTAACAAGTAATTGACATGTGTCAACAGTCCACATCCATTGCATCCGGATCTTTAGACATAGATGCCATTGCTGGTGAGTTTTGATTTGGAACTGGTCTATTCTGCTGCCATGGCTTATTCTGTCAATTCTGCATGTTTTGCACAGGTCTGCTACCACCCTGTGTAGTCGTTGTTTTTGGATACAACTGCTGTGCATCCCTCCAGCTCTTTTTGATTGCCAACACTCGATTATAGATTTCCCATTTGCGATCCATCAATACTCCTTGCTCCATCCAACATTCCTATTTCCACTACCCATCTTCTGAACACCAGATTGAGACCTTGATGAAAATGCATGACCAATGCAATTCCATTGTACCCTGTGAGCATCACAATGCTTCTGAACTCAATAATGTAGTTCTTGACTTTTCAAGAACCTTGTTTGAGTGTACTGATTTTGCATGTCACATTATCTCAGGTTTCAGTTGTTAAGAAGAAATCTTTCATCTTCTGCTTCAAATCCTCCCAATTATTGAATGGTGGTGGATTGTTGAATGGTTCCAGCCCCCATGTCCCATCTTGTCTCCTAATCCCTGCTTGGCATTCAGAATAGTCAAGTGGTCTTCGCAACTCTGCTAATATTGCTATTACAGTGGGCGTAGCATTTTTCACAGTTATTTCACTCTCAAATTCCGCTTGCTCTGTTGTTTTTGCTGCTGACCAATTTCCTGCCCAATTGTTGGTTCCCTTTCTTACTTGTTGCAACATGATCATCATCCTTTGCTTTGGATTCATTACTCAGACCAATTCAAAGTAATTTTCCATTGATCTCAACCATGCCACAATTTCCTTTGGATCTCCCTCATACACTTCCAGCATTTCCAGTTTTAGTGTTGGAGTGGGATCATGAGGAGGATGAAGAGCAGTATTAACTTGATTGATTACAGTAGCTAATGCTGTTCCTTGTTCTGTGTGTTCCTCCAGTGTCTGAGCATTCCATACTGCAGCATTTGCAGCATGTCCGAATATCCCAACAGCTATGGTGATATCTTTGGCTTGTCTGTTCCACAGTGGTAGAAAAGGGAAATGTATTTGCTATCTAAGAATACATCATATGCTGTTGGCTATAGTATGGGCAAGACCCAAAGGGGCTCTGGCAAGCTGGAATGAGAGGGGTGAAGCAAGCATCATGGGTGGGTGGCCAGACACCGCCCTGTTTGGATACCTACAACTGCTCACTGATGCAGTGTCCCGCATTCACAACTGCCCAGGGGAATGCAGTGTGCAGGCAATGTGCACTTGCCACATCCACATGACTACACCATAGATTTCTGTCAAGCACACTTTGTGCACTTGACTGCCTCTCTTTGGCTTGTCTGTTCTGCAGTGGTAGAAAAGGGAAATGTATTCACTATCTAAGAATACATCATATGCTGTTGGCTATAGTATGGGTGAGACCCAAAGGGGCTCCAGCAAGCTGGAATGAGAGGGGCAAAGCGAGCATTGTTCCTGTTCTCAGGAAAGGAGTGTAGTGACACACAATGCTTTATGCACTCCCTCTCTGCTAGTCACTGTGCTTGGCAAGCGCCTGCTCACTGTATGGGAGGTATGGTCCTCTGGATGAGTTCTTCTCTAAGCTTGGTTTTTTCTTGGATGAAAGGAGCCATGATTTCTGTGTGGGCTTGAAGGTATTTCATGTAAGTGTCACTTGACCACCTGCCCTTCACTTTTAGGGCTTTGAAAGACATTCCCATTAATAAGTATTCTAGCATTGACCTGATGCAGATGCTGTGCCCTTGGATGTGCTCGATTTTTCCTTTTCCAAGTGCTTTGTTAATCCTTCCAAGGAATTTTTTCTTTCGCAGTGGCTTGAGTGCAATGCCCTGCTTGTAAGCAAAAACTTGCAGGGGGTCATTCAGTGCTAGGTGGTTTTGAAGTGCTGCTAAAGGGTCGATTGGTGAGCTTGGCTGTGGTGCCCAATAGATGTCTTTGCCTGTTATCTCCATCTTAGTCCTGGGCACCTTGAAGACCCAAACAATGTTTCCTTCCCTGTCCCTGATGCTGCTGACTGCTTTTCTCACTATGTGCATCCAGGCATCGAAATGAACTTTGTCTGGGAGATTGGACAACAACTCATCATCATAACAGTAATCCTGTACTGGTCATAACTTTCCATCCTTTTCTTTACAAAGAAGAAGGGAGATGCCATTGGCAATTTACTAGGCTGGATTTGTCCTGACTCCAGATTTTCCTTAAGGAATCCAGTTGAGCTGCACCTGTTCATCCTGGTTTAGTGGATATATTTTACAATCCACTGGTTTTGCCCCTGGTATTAATTTGAGTCCATGATCCCATGGCTGCTGTGGTGGTAGTTCATCAAAGGTCTCCTTTTCAAAAACCTTTCAGTGTCCCAAATAGTGATCTGGCACTACTTCCTCCAAAGTGTGTTTTTAGTGGCCTCAGATTCTTTTGCAGCTATGTTGGTTGCCACTGATTGTAACCATAACTCAGGTTCACCAATTTCAATAGCTAGTAACTGTTCACCCTCTTGAAGTTTTTCCATGGGGTCTATTTCATGTTCAGGTTCTTCCACCTGAGATGCCATCCAGCAAGTTCCTGGACACCAGGTAAACCAGACTTCTTTCCACTTCCAATTAATGGTGGGATTATGGTGCTTGAGCCAGTCATGACCTAAGAACAAGTCCATTTTGCCCAGGCATGCCACACTGCATTCTATTATTTCCTCATGATCCCCAATTCACAGTTTCAATTATGTCATGCATTCTGGGATCCATCTGCATTGTAGACAGGTAATGGCTTTATCAGCCACACCAGGACTCAACCAGGACTCACCAGGACTCAACCAGGACTCAACCAGGACTCAACCATGCCACAACTCCTGTACATACAAATAACAACATTTTTGTTAATATGTCATGTCCAATTCTCACTTTTGAAGTGTGGGAAATGTGACAGATGTGACACTCAAGTGTTCTTAGTACTGTGGGAAAATCCATATCTTATCTGATTATTAATCATGTATTTTCAATCTATCTACATTACCAAAACTAATCTGCTTATGTAATTAATCTAAATACATTGGCTTACTAATCAAATTTTGAAGAGGGGGAATAGAAACAGGGTGCTGCCAGCTGTCTTTATATACCTGTCTGGTGTGCACAGACCATCTGCTACTGGTCACATGTCATCATGTCATGATCAACATATATACCTGGGGCTTTTGTACCAGCTCCCTCAGAATGTGCTCAGACTACTAGATTCATAGTCTGAGTTCCATTTTGAGGGCATTCCCTGCCAACATTCTGAGCTTGGAATACAAGCTCATATTGAATTCCTACCAAGTCCAGTATTTAATAAGGACTTGGGTCTGGAACTCTGTACTGTAAGTCTGGAGTTCCGGAGTTGTCTCCACACAACTCTGACCATGGGAATAACATTTCAGACCTCTCAATAATGTCTGTGGAACTCCAGTTTACACTTGTGGACATTATTATAGAGTTGGACAGATATTATAGAGTTTGACATCTGTCATACTCAGACAATAGTGCACCATGTGATGACTGTGCATTGCTGTGCTTCACACAGCACCTGACAGTCTCATGACTGTAGGATGATAAAGCACAATAGAAATCCGCAGTCCGTGCTATTTATAGAATGGAACTCCGGACCACAACTCCATAGATTAGACATATATAAACCTGTGCAGGTAGACATGAATCTACATCCTCTTTACTCCAAGAGATCCAGCTACAGCTACAAGTAAGTGTTTCACTTACTTAGCTCCTACTATTCTGCTGTGCCTGTCACCATGATGCTTCAACAGCTCAGAATCTGATCAGAATATGAGGATTCCTTGTAATCCACTTGGATTCCAAGATTTGGGAGGGGGGAGAGTAAAGAGCTCATGGAAGTTATTCTGACCATGGGAAAATGTAGGAGAGCATGAGTCAGCTGTGGGGTGTGTACAAATATACAGATGGGAGTGTGGGAAATGTAGTGTAATGTGGGAATTTGATGTTTGACTGTGGGAAAATGTAGAACAGTAATGAATCAGCTGTGGGGACATGTATTGAACTGTGGAAGAATAGATACAGAGTTGAAAGGTCATACAGGGCATTTGTCCTCAGTACACTCCTAATGGGGGTGTGGGAATGTGGGAGGAATGCATAATGGGTGTGAGATCATGGTGGGAAAGCAGACAGGGATGAATTT
>JAENRT010000579.1:0-10715 GCA_032173475.1 Amanita phalloides
ATCAGGGACACATTCCATGGACGCTCCAATGGTACCAAAGATGGCACCCGACAGTCCAACAGATGGCAGCCAAGCTACAGCAGTGGCAGAACAAATATTTTACATCAGACAGAAGCTAGAGGTCCATGAATTCCAAACTCAAGGACTCATGCATTTTCAGGGGCGTTTATCTCTTGTTCTACCTATCCACAAATACTTGGTCAAATTAGGAGAACCTGCCTTTTGCCTGGATCAAATTTGATCAAGCAATCGTTGTTGTCTTGCACAAGTCTGGAGGAATACTTTCCAGCGAACGCACATGCCATCGCCATCAGACAGATCACCATCGAGTATACAAACTTTGACTGCAGCACTCACCTTGTCACAACTTTCATCAACATCAACATAGGGTGGGAACTCACCGAGCCTATCCAGATCATCTCGATCAAGCTTGCCTGGATCTCCTCCACCATCTATAATAACCGACACTTGAACAATACATCATTGGCGCCATCAAGCTCGTCGAGCTAACTGTATACACATCCTCCCTCAAACAATGATGTCAGGAACTTGATCAAGATAATTCCTGGTTCAACCCCATTTACTGTGTCCTAATCCACACGAGATCATTGACATCTCAGATGAAATTCAGGATCAGATGGCGACATCCTCAGACAAATTGAAGAAGTGAAAAACAAGACCCTGGCTGCGTCCAGTTTAGTCAACAACAAATTCCCACCAAGACGCGATTGGCCACGCCACGCACTATCCTCAATGGAGATGAAACGCAAGTAGTAGTTCAGACTCTCGCTGACTTGACTCTATCATGCCACTTATGACAAGGACCCTCTCGCAACAAGACAACCAGAAGGATCCACATCCTCCGCCATACCCATCAATCCTCCAATCATTTTCAATCAAGTCAACCCCACTACTCCGCCTAAACAGAGAGGAAACATGCCCGCAACGCACAGGCACATGAAAAACAACCACGCACCCTCAATGCATGATCTGCAATCTCGAGGAACACTTGACGTCAACAATGCCTAGCCGAGCAACCCCCTAGACCCATCAGCAATTGAACCGTTGATGCAGATCAATCCCTGGACATCAGCACGCGCTCGAACATCAGCAACCGCCGCCCTTTGCGCCCACCTCCTACTCGCCATGCACAACCTGCCGAACACGCCAAGGTTATCAGAGGAACCACCTGGAACAGTTACCTTTAATAACGACGACAAACACGCATGCTTGGTTTAATAACTGAAATCGTCCAGAAGCAATGACAAAGAATTCTGCCTCGGAAAGCAGCTTGGTGACTGAAACCGAATTTAATAATGTCAAGTAAGCCTCAACTTGTTTTCATTTTGTATTATATCGGATTAGTACTTGGGACAAGTTCTCTAAAGGAGAGCTAGTGTTACAACCCATGCAAACATTTTCATTTTCTTACATCAGCACCTTCCTTTCTTGACTATCCATGCATCACCACTTCATCTCTATGATTATGCAATGTCACCACTCACATAAGCGTGACCCTTTTTACCTATGACATATGCCTACCATCATTTCGTTTCTATGACGTCACTATGATATCACTAATGATGCATTATGATCTCATAGCTATGATATCACCCTCTAACACGTTCATTACCTTTTACAGACAGTAGGTTCATGTATAAATATGAGAGTTTGTCTTAGGTTGAACCTTAAGTTCGACTTAGCTTGTAATACACAAGTTACATCTCTGGGAACTCCTAGTTCTGGTGAGATTGTCAAAGTTGTTGTTCAAGTGCTCTCATCCACCTCACTCGTCTCAAGCCTGAGTCTCCTTCATTGGACTTAGTGCTGTCTACTCAATCATGTTTTGCCAGACTCTACATTGTTATTGTCTCAGACAATCCTCGTTGCATAACATCATTGATTAGATTGGATGACGACTTGTCATCATAACACACTGGGCTAAAGTAGTTATAAAACATGAAATGAACAAAGCCATTCATTTGGCTGACTTTATAACCTGGCATAATCATATGGCTCATGCAAATAAAAATGTAATCAAAAATATGAGCCTACATACTAAGGGATTTGATGGGAAACTTAAAATACCATCTGAAGTTCCTATATGCTCTGGATGTGCACAAGGAAAGATGCATAACAATCTTATCCTACTTCTCCAACACCATGCAAAACAACCATTGAGTTGTTGCAATGCTGATTTGTTAGAATTCCACAAGAATCCTACCATCGTAAAAAATGGTGCTTGATGATTCTTGATGACTATTCCTCTTATGCCTTTCTGGCATTACAAACTATTAAAATCAGAAATGTACAACACTTTGTTGATTTTGTAGAACTGTTTTGAGAACCAAACAGGACAAGAGTCAACATTTCAGATTGGGATGAGGGGAGAGTTTAAATCAAAGGAATTTGATCAATTTCTAAAACAAAAAGGCATATTGTGAGAACATAGTGCACCTTACATCCATCAGCAAAATGGTTGTGCAGAAAGACTAAACAATACTATCCTTGAGAAAGCAGAAAGTATGAGACTCCATGCACAAATCCCTAAACTATGGTGGAGATTTGCAATGAAACTGCTGTCCACACATATAATCACACACATTAAAGAGACAAATGGACAATCCATTTGAGAATCTTTATATAAAAAGCGCAGAAGTTCATTACTTTAAAACTTTGGATGTTTAGCATGGTTTTCACTACCTAAAGAAATAAGACAATAAAGCTGCACCAAAAGCTGAAGCATGACATTTCATTGGCTATGAAGTGGTCAAAAGCTTTAAATTCATGCGAAAACAAGCAATTCATATTTGGTTGTGTTCAATCAATATTTGATGAACAGAAAATTTCCTAGAGCTTGATAAAGGCAAAATACTAGACCTTTTAATAGTCACCAGGTATTGAAACTTGGGAAAATGATGAAAATTCTGATATTGGACAGGACTCTGATTCCAATTCCCACATACACCATGGTGGTCACTCTTATGACAGTGACAGTGATGATGACACACCCAAGAATAAAAGAAACTTTGATTATCAGCAATATCATGATACTACATATGACAACACTAGCAGACCATCTCATGATGATGATAATGACAAAGGGCTTGATGATTCATACATAAATCCTGATCAAGGAAATCAGGATAAGTTAGAACCTAACTTGAATTGAACAATTACACCTCCTAAACAGTCTTATGAAAGATGTCAGGAGAAAAGTAAAGCTAAAAAGGATGAGAGATTTAATGAACCTCTCAGAAGGACTTCCAGAATTAAAAAAACCTAAATTCATTTCTGATAATTTCTATGGAGATAAAAATCCTGTAGAAATAGAAAAAGAAACTAAATCAGATTGGGAAAAGAGAGTTTTTGGAAAAGGAAGAGGGAAATTTAAACCTGCCTTAAGTCCTACATCTTCATGCAAAGCATTGCAAAATCCATGATTTGGATTAGAAGAAGAAACACAAATGGAAAAACCATCCAGTTCAGAATCTGAAAGAGAGTATAAGACACTGTCTGACTCTGGATCTGAACATGAGAAAAGAAGAAGTGAATCTGTGAAAAGTTCACAACATCACTCTTCTGATGATCCATTTGGAAGTTCTAGTGAAGAAGAAATAGACAGAGATCTATTAACAAAATCACCTAGTGATGACCTTATTAGCTTTCTACAAAAATTGCACAAAGGAGGAAATAATTTTGTTAACTACTTTCTATCAAAAGCCATAAGTCCAAACTATTCCAAAAATGTGGATCAGTGGACATATAGAGACCCTTATAAAATTAAAAGCATCTGACCCAAAAGAATGGGCACAATGGCAAAATGCAATGAAAGAAGAAATAAAAGCCCTTCAAGATCAGGATGTATGGGAATTAGTACCATGTCCTAAAAACCACAAACCTGTAAAGTGTAGATGGGTTTATGCAGTTAAAAGTGATGGTCAAAAACATGCTTGACTAGTTGCAAAAGGATTTTCACAAATACCTGGAGTTGATTATGATGATACTTTCTCACCAGTTGCACAATTTGAAACTGTGAGACTCCTCATGGCTACAGCAGTGCTAGAAAATTGGGAAATTGAAGTGCTAGATGTAAAGACAGCTTTCCTGTATGGTGATCTTGAGGAAGACATCTACATGGATCAGCCAGAGGGATTTATCATCACTGGACAAGAGCACAAAGTCTATAAACTAAGAAAGGCCTTATATGGACTCAAACAAGCTTCATTAGCTTGGAATAAGAAAGCAAACAAAAGCTTAAATGGACAATGTCTTTCAGACACTGGAGTCTATGTTTGGTATAAACAGAAGTCAACAATAGTTGCAATACTATATGTTGATGATGTGTTATTCATGGGAGACAACAAAAAGTTACTCATGGAAGTAAAACACAAATTTATGAAAAAATGGGAATGTAGAGATTTAGGACCCATTACTGAATATCTTGGAATGAAAATAGTCCGAGATAGGAAGAGAAAATTGATTACTCTTGATCAAATTAACTATGCCAAAAAGATAGTTAAAAGATTTGGTCAAGAAGATTCAAAACCTGTTCATACACCATTGCCAGCAGGCTATACACCTGCAGCAAATACAGGTTATGCAACTCACCAAGAAAGGAGTTACTATCAATTGATTATTGGTTCCTTATTATATCTTACCCTTGGCATGAGATATGATATTACTCAGGCAGTAATCATGATGTCACAATTCATGGTAAATCCTTCTAAAGAACATATTGCTAAAGCCTTATATATTCTTAAATATGTTAATTCCACTGTTAATGGAAAGATAACATATAATGGCTTTAACAAAGAAGGATTGAATGCTGATGCTGATTGGGCTGGTGACCCAAATACACATAAATCAGTAATGGGTAATCTTGTTCTATTGGCAGGAGCTCCAATCAGTTGGATTTCCAGAAAACAGAAAACTGTTGCACTGTCATCCACTGAAGCTGAATACATGAGCTTATCAGATTGCTCATGTCAGATTATGTGGATAAAATCCTTGTTCAAAGAATTAGGATTTAATGTTGGAGCTATTGATCTAAATGTTGATAACAGAGGATCAATATTCCTAGCTAAGAATCCAGCCCAAGAACATAGAACAAAACATATTGATATTTGTTATCATTATGTTAGAGAATGTGTTGAGGACAAAGATGTCAACATTCAATATGTTCCCACAAATGATCAATTAGCTGATATCTTAACTAAAAACTTGACTTGGCAAAAGTTTAAAGAGTTAAGAAATAAAATTGGCATTGAGATCCTCAATGAGGGGGAGTGTTGAATTCCTACCAAGTCTGGTATTTAATAAGGACTTGGGTCTGGAACTGTCTCTGCACAACTCTGACTGTGGGAATAACATTTTGGACCTCTCAATAATGTCTGTGGAACTCCAGTTTACACTTGTGGACATTATTATAGAGTTCACTCTATTTATATCTTGACAGATATTATAGAGTTGGACAGATATTATAGAGTTTGACACCTGTCATACTCAGACAATAGTGCACCATGTGCATGACTGTGCATTGCTGTGCATTGCTGTGCTTCACACAGCACCTGACAGTCTCATGATTGTAGGATGATAATGCACAATAGAAATCCACAGTCTGTGCTATTTATAGAATGGAACTCCAGACCACAACTCCATAGATTAGATGTATATAAACCTGTGTAGGTAGACATGAATCTATATCCTCTTTACTCCAAGAGATCCAGCTACAGCTACAAGTAAGTGTTTCACTTACTTAGCTCCTACTATTCTGCTGTGCCTGTCACCATGATGCTTTGACAGCTTACTAATCAAATTTCGAAGAGGGGGAATGGCAGAAACTGGGTGCTGCCAGCTGTCTTTATATACCTGTCTGGTGTGCACAGACCATCTGCTGCTGGTCACATGACAGTAGTGACAGTTAGGGCTGTGACTCACATGTGACAACTTCAGCAGTGCCTGGACTCCAGGGACTCCCTGCCCAGTCCAGGTGCAAGGACTCCCTGGAATTGAGCTCTTTACTCTCCCCCCCCATTCTGATCAGAGTCTGATGGAGTCTTATTGGAGTCTGATGGGAGTCTGATGAAAAAAAAACATTAATAGAATGGCTGTAAAATTCCTATTGCACTCCAATTTGACTCTGATCCCATTCTGACCATTTTATCAGAGTCAAATCGGATGAAATTGGACACAGTCTGATGGACTGGGAGCAGAGTCAAATCAGACTAATCAGAGTCCCATAGGAATGTATCACATACATTAGAAACTACTACAATAAATGTACTACACATGCTTCAACACCATCTAGTAATGTCACATGACCAGTAGCAGATGGTCTGTGCACACCAGGCAGGTATATGAGAAACATGTAAATCAAATTTTGGCAAAGCTGGAAGAGAATCAGTTATAATTGAAACCTGAGAAACATTACTTTGATAAAACAGAACTCGAACTTTTGGGCATGATAATCACTAAAGATTTGGTACAGATGGACCCAGCAAAAGTGAAAGCCATAAAATATTGGCCAGGGCCTAAGAATAAACAAGAGGTACAACAATGCTTGGGATTTGTCAACTTTTATTGTTGATTTGTAAAAGGATTTGCAAAAGAAGCAAAACCTTTAATGGAGTTAACAGGAAAGAAAGATTGGGAATGGGGTCCTTGACAAGTGGAATCAATGAGGAAATTGAAAGAAAGAATAGCAGAGGAAGCAATACTAGCCATACCAGATGAAGGAGGACAGTTTTAAATTGAAACTGATGCATCAGACTTTGCATTAGGATCAATACTATCTCAACAACAGAATGGCATATGGAGACCAGTCATGTTTATTTCATGAGCTTTAAATGAAGTGGAAAGAAATTATGAAATATATGACAAAGAGATGCTTGCAATCATGCATTCATTATATGAGTGGTCACAGTATCTAAAAGGAGCAAAGGAGATAATTGAGATCCTAACCAATCATCAGAATCTGACACACTTCCAAAAACCACAAAACCTAAATCATAGACAGGCACAATGGGTCATGGATTTACAAGAATATAATTTTGTAATCAAACATAGGTCTGGCAAGTCAAATTCCAAGGCAGATCTATTATCAAGAAGAGTGGGATATGAACAAGGAGAAAGTGATAATGAAGATGTAATATTATTAAAAGAAGAATTATTCATATGATGGGATAGGAGTGAGATCAGATTAGAAAAACTGGAAAAAGATATTAAAAAAGTAAATAAGAGACAATGGGACAAACAAGTGGAAAAAGGATTAAAAGAGAAAAAAGAAGGCTTTGAATATGAGAAGGAACAGAACCTGGTAACATGGAAGGGAAGAATTTATGTACCCACAGTAATATGATTGAGGAAAGAGGTGATTCAAATACACCACAATCAAGGGTATCCAGGAATAGCCAAGACATTGGAATTGATAACCTGAGGATATTGGTGGCCAAACATGGGAGAGGAGAGGATATTAAAAAATATATTCAAGGATGCAGAACTTGTCAAACTGTCAAACTGGATAGACAAAAATGAGCTGCTCCACTAAATCCACATGCAATACCAGATGTTCCCTGGAAACATATATCTGTAGACTTGATTGGACCATTACCAGAGTCAAAGGGATACAATGCAATTTTAATGGTGGTAGATCAATTTTCCAAGATGGCATATTTCTTACCTACCAATACAACAATAACATCATTAGGAGTAGCCACCTTATATTGAGATCATATCTTCAAAAATCATGGAGTACCAGAGAAAATTATCAGTGATCAGGGACCACAATTCATATCCAAATTTATGAAAGAACTCTCTGGAATATTGGGAATAAAAGGGAACCCATCCACAGCATTTCACCCACAGACAGATGGGCAGACAGAAAGAGTAAACCAGATAGCAGAACAATTGCTATCTACATTTGTCAATGAAAACCAGGATGATTGGAGTGATTGGTTGTCAATAGCCCAGTTCTGTTACAATGATCGGGAGCACTCAGCAATGGGGTATTCCCCATTCTACATGAATTATGGACATCACCCAAATAAGGGAACAGAAATCAACACTGGTCATACTACTGTGGAGGCAGTTACTCAATTTGCTGGAAGACAAGCAGAGGTTTGGAATCACACAAAAAACACTGTCAAAAAGGCACAGGAGGCAATGGCATTGCAATATGATAAAAGAAAAAGAACATCTATAGCATACAAGAAAGATGATCTAGTTTACATAAATGCCAAACATTTGCTGACTGTTTGACCAACCAAAAAACTGGGAGAGAGGTTTTTAGGACCATACAAAGTTGTTGAAAAAGTTGGACCATCAAGCTTACTGAATCCTTATCCCTAGATCCTGGAAAGTATATAATGTCTTCAACAAGTCACTTTTGAAACCATATCATGCACCTTCTTTTCCAATACAAGCCAGCAAAGATGCAGGCCAGAAGAAGAAGCAGGAGAAAGAGAGACTACAAAGTGGAAAAAATACTGGATAGCCAAATTAATTGACAAGGACACAGTCGGTTAGAATACCTGGTAAAATGGAGGAATTACCCACTCAAAGAAGCTCCTTAGGAGCCAGCACACAACTGCGACCATGCCAAGAGGTGTATTGATGATTTCCATCGATCCAATCTGGGGTGCTGAGGAGGCTCCATGGATGAGAGTTATCCTTTACACTGTACTTAAACTATACACAGCCACCAGTATCTAAAAATTGTATGGGTGGGAAGATGGCAAATTCGAGTGTGAATACCTGGAAAAACTTGAACACAATTGGCAGAAATGGAAAGGAAATTGCTGAGAAGTGGAATGAATGGATCCTGATCATGTGGAACCTGATCCTTGAGAAGGGGGTTATGTTATGATTTCTTTATTTCTTTTATTTTCTTTGATTACATAAAGACACAGCCATGGGATGGTTAGGTCAGTGACCATAGGATGTCTGAGTCCTCAGGAGTCAGGAGGAGGAGTCACATAATTGACTCATGGGGAACATGAGGCTAAAGGTATATAAGGGGAAGATAGTATTACAATTGTTTGTGTTGTACCACACTTCAACTATTGCTCTATTCTCTCTTTTCTCAAACCTTGAGGTTGTGTGGAACAGTGTTCTAACAACTGACAACAACACACAAAAGTGAGGCTCATCAAGCATCATGTTTGTGAGTGCATGATCTCAACAACACACAAAAGTGAGGCTCATTGAGCATCATGTTTGTGAGTGCATGATGCTCAATGTCAGTGAGTACTCTCAACAACACACAATGGTGAGGCTCATCAAGCACCATGGTCAAGCATCATGTTTGTGAGTGCATGGTGCTCAATGTCAGTATGAGTGCATGATGCTCAATGTCAGTGAGTGCTCTCAACAGCACACAAAAGTGAGGCTTGTTGAGCCTCATGTTTGTGAGTGCATGATCTCAACAATGCACAAAAATGAGGCTCATCGAGCATCATGTTTGTGAGTGCATGATCTCAACAACACACAAATGTGAGGCTTGTCAAGCATCATGTTTGTGAGTGCATGATACTCAATGTGAGTGAGTACTCACAACAACACACAACAGTGAGGCTCATCAAGCATCATGTTTGTGAGTGCATGATTGTTAGGACTAATCCCACCACAACCACAGGTCTCACACTAAGAGAGAGAGAGAGAGAGAATGGAGACAAGCTTTATTGACACAGTAGAAAAGTAAGCTGGGTGAGAGCAAACTATCTAGAGTCTTAGGACTCCTACCTACCGACACACCTCCTTATATACCCCAGCCCATGGTCTGTGCGCACAGACTGCACTGCCCCGAAGGCTATGCATGTGCAGCAACAGCCTAGACCCCTCCATAACCAGACTACTCCGGACCCCTATGCCTAGACCTTCGTACAGCCACCCATGGCTTACCTAACCAGTCCTTCCATAACGGATCTCCTAAGCCCCTATGCGTATTGATATGTTGTCCTGTGTCCATAGGCCTCCAGATAAAATATATAAAAATACAAGAAAATAGATATAGTCATAACATGACCCCCCCTCTTAAGGCTTCACGTCCCAGGAAGCCATGTTGATTGTAAAAATCAATCTGAGCTCCTAACAAACTCATGCCACATGTCTTCTTCAGCATATATATTTCGGTGGTCACCTTTCCACCATTGCCAGTTGCGCTTGAGCTTTTTAAGTATTCATGCTCAAACTTGCTGTCCTCCCATCCATATAGTTGTTTTGCGATTGGAATCACCATGTGGTTTTGCCATTTGCGGAAGCTGGTGCTCACATCGCACACATTGACCATCCTCTGGGGTGTGCTAGGATTTGTCCTGTGGAATTTCTGAACTTCCTTTTTGGCGTTGCCCAGATTTTCTGTTACAACCCATGCGAACATTTTCATTTTCTTATGTCAGCACCTTCCTTTCCTGACTATCTATGCATCGCCACCTCTCTTCTATGATTATGCAATGTCACCACTCACATAAGTGTGACCCTTTCATCTATGACATATGCCTACCATCGTTTCGTTTCTATGACGTCGCTATGATATCACTAATGACGCATTATGACCTCATAGCTATGATATCACTCTCTAACATGTTCATTACCTTTTACAGACAGTAGGTTTATGTATAAATACGAGAGTTTGTCTTAGGTCAAACCTTAAGTTCGACTTAGCTTGTAATACACAAGTTAACATCTCTGGCGGAACCTAGTTCTGGTGAATGTCA
>JAENRT010000590.1:0-12237 GCA_032173475.1 Amanita phalloides
ATACTTGAAGCAAACCCATCTCATAAACAAACAACATGCCGCCCCCCACTCTCACTACACTATCAACCGAAAGAACTGTGGGAATCTGCGTCATGTATTTTTCCTGGACCCACGTTCTCATCATTCCCTTCGAAGACAACATTCTCATCCTACTAGAATGCCGTCAATTCATCATATTGTCTGTATCAAACATGGACCCCGAATATCCACATGCCCTAAGAAATGCCATCAACTAAACACTCCACCCGTCTGGTTGACCCTGGTTCGAAACCAGAAACACAACGAAATATGGCGAATACTGAATGCTGCCATTACTGTTGATAACTGGTTAAGTTACCGAAACTTTGCAAGAAGTAAGGATGATGTCTTCAAGGCCAGATACCTCTATTACCTATTTCCTCAAAAGGTTGCCTTCAGGAACCCGTCAATTCCCACACATCAGGAAACCCTCAGATCAATGCAGAATTACTCCGTACCCTCACTAAAGAACTAGAGAAAGCGGCGATGGATGATAGATCAGATCCTGATCCATGGGAAGATTTCCTATTCATGTAAAATTGAATTCTCAATGTCTGACACCAAGACCAGAGTTTACCACTATAAAAGAACACCCAATCTCAGCTCAGTCCTAACAAACTCATCACCATCACAAAGAAAAATGTTGTCCTTCGTCGCCATCCTTTACATCCTCACCATCGTCTTCCTCGCCAGCACCCACTGGCGTGTCAACCCTTCCCTCGCTGCCTACAATGAGGACCAGCCCCTCGAGGTCTTCGTGACCACCACCACCACCATCATCAAGGACGAGGATCTCCATGTCCACCCCGCCGAACTTGCCACCCCCGTCGCCCGGCTCACCCACCCTGTCATCATCCGGCCTTGGAACACCACCCTCGAAAACATCAGCGAATCCCTCGCCCTCCTCATCCTCCAATATCATCTATTCGCCGAACCCCTTGATGTTTACACCACCCTGATGCTCCATACCGACCCCCACCTCCTCTCCTACAATGAACGAGATGCCACACTCGAACAAGCATGGCAATTAAAAAGATCAATCAAAACCCTTCAGTGGTGGGTTGAAACAGTGGTCAAAGACATTGACAACATTGCCAAATGGCTGGAGTCTCAACAGGACCACAGATGGACATCCTCCAGCTGGTAGAAGTTGGTGACTTCTCGCATATGAAGGGGGTAATGTTACGATTGCAATGTAATCTCTTGTAGGACTGTTATTATTTTTATCTTTATTACTCATATCTACTGTGCATGGATAGCCTCTTCCTTTCGTAACTACCTTCATATTTCCTTTCTCAGGTCATTACAGCTTCTCTTCCTTTTTTGTCTCTATTGTTCTCTAAAAACGTATATAAACCCTCATGTACTATTTTTCTCTTTAGTTCCAATTTAATCGAATCTTGCCCTTGTCATTCTGAACAATCCTGAGTGCTCCCCTCCTCATCATCGCACTCACTCTCTTCTCAACTGTCATCATCATCAGACTAGACATCAGAGCTCTTGTCCAGTAGACTGGGAACAGACCGAGACTCTGTTTGTCACAGTTGACTTAGAACAAATCATGTCGAGGACATCGATCTTAACAACGTCAAATTCTGATGATCTGTTAAAACCTCTACAATTTCTTTGGCACTTTTGAGATAGTGTGACCATTCGTAAAATGCATGCATTACAGCTAACATCTCTTTATTGTAGATCTCATAATTTCGTTCTGCATCATTTAAGGCTTTTGAAATAAATGCCACTGGTCGCCAGGATTCGTCTTTGCCTTGCTGGGACAAGATTCCACCAATTGCAAAATCTGATGCATCTACTTCAATTCAAAATTGTCCCTCGTCATCCGGAATCTTGAGCACAACCTCCCTCACCACAAGGTCTTTCAGTCCCTGAAAGGCTGAGTCCTGTAGTTCGCTCCAGAGCCACTCGTCCTTCCCAGTCAACTTGGTTAGTGGTTTAGCTGTCAATGCGAAACCTTCCACAAAACGTTGATAAAAGTTCACAAAGCCCAAAAATTGCTGGAGTTCCCTTTTACAAGTTGGGGTTGGCCACTCTGCAATAGCTTTAACCTTGCCTGCTTCCATTCAAATAGAATCTTCGCTAATTACCAGGCCTAAGAAGTTGATTTCTGGGCAGTCAAACCAACATTTCTCCAGTTTGAGTGACAACTTGTGATTTTCCAATTTTGCCAAAATACGGTTAACATGTTTTGTATGTTCATCCTGTGTAGACGAGAACACTAATATGTCATCCATATAAATAACAACCCATCCCTTGGCGACTTCTTGTCGGAAGATGTTGTTCATCATAGTTTGGAAGGTTGCCAGTGAATTGGTTAATCTGAAGAACATGACCAATGGTTCAAAGAGCCCCCTATTTGTTCAGAAAGCTGCTTTCCACTCATCACCCTGCTTGATGCGAACATTGTTGTATCCCCAGCAGATATCCATCTTTGAGAATATCTTAGCCTTGGATAATTTGTCCACGAGTTCGCCAATAAGAGGTAGTGGATACCAATTTTTGATGGTCATTTCGTTTAGCCACCTATAGTCTTGTACCAGTCGTAATTTTCCATCCTTTTTCTTAACAAAGAAGAAGGGAGACACCATTGGTGATTTACTGGGCTGGATCCGTCCTGACTCTAAATTCTCCTTAAGGAATTCATCCAGCTGCGCCTGTTCATCATGATTAAGTGGATAGATTTTACAATCTACTGGTTTTGCCCCTGGGATTAATTCGATCGCATGATCCCATGGGCATCTCGGTGGTAATTCATCGAAGGTTTCTTTTTCAAAGACCTTTCGGTGTCCTAAATAGTGTTTAGGCACTACCTCTTCCAGAGTACGCTTTTGAGCCATTTCAGATTCCTTAGCGGCAATATTAGTTGCCACTGATCGTAATCTAAATTCTGGTTCTCCAATTTCAATAGCCAGCAATCGTTCGCCTTCCTGCAACCTTTCTAGTGGATCTACTTCATCCTCAGGTTCCTTGACTTGCGATGATGTCCAGCAAGTCCCAGGACACCGTGTAAACTGGACTTCCTTCCACTTCCAGTCAATAGCTGGATTATGATGTTTAAGCCAATTGTGACCTAAGAACAAGTCTGTTTTCCCTAATCATGCCACACTGCATTCTATTATTTCTTCATGATCCCCAATTCGCAGTTTAAATTGTGTCATATATTCAATGCTTCCCATTGCATTCCGAGATCCATCTGCATTGTAGACTGGTAGTGGCTTGATCAGCTGCCGTTTATTTAATTTGTGTTGTTCCACAAATTCCTCATTAATACAAGAGCCTGTGCATCCGGAATCAACTAGTGCTAGTACATTGATGGTTTCACTGGTATCCATCGTTGTAAGCACACAGTGTAAATCAATCTCTTGTTTACCTGTGGCATGCACAATTTGTTGCCATAGTTGCACTAGATTCCACAGTGCCTCTTGTTCTGATAATTTGTTGAGATCATGTACTAACTTAGTATTGACCTCATTGATTCGTTTTGTCAGTACCCATTCCTTTAGACAATGAACTGCAGTTTCGTTATTTTCCTGCCAGATTCATCTTAATACCCACGTGGGGGTCCAAGGAGTTAACCGATTTGTTTTGATGCTCACACTTAGGTTTCGTATCTGATGAATGAGAGGGGAACATTCATATAATAATTCTGGTACATTTACACAGGAATCATTGTCTGATACTGAAACTCTACTAGCCAGCAGCATGGAGCATGTGCCTACTGGCTGTCACCAAAACCCTTTTCTTTTCCCATCTCCCTCCATTGCTCCTCTGTGAGCTCCTCTATTTTTACTTCCCTAACATGGCCTTTGCCTTTCTCGTTCCATGTGTATTTTTTCAGTTCCTTGCAGTCTCTTGCAAAGTGACCCGTTTTTCCACAGTTGTAACATGCACCTGGTGCACGTTTGACCTTATCCACATCCATGGCATTGGGGTCATGAGTTGAAGATGAGGCTTGAGCTGGTTTATAGGTTCGGGTATTTGATGATGATTTGGGTTGTTCCTCCCTGAAGGGAGTCTTTTTCTGTCGATCACCATATGCTTCCCTGGCCCTTCGGTATGCGTGTGCCAATTCCGTGACCCTTTCCATCACTCGATCAAGATCATCGCCATCATCAAGATCACCAATCTTAATTAACTCGTAGCCCAAATTAGGATTGAGCCCTTTCTTGAAGTGATCCTTTGCCGCACTTGAATTCCATCCAGTCAGGGGCAATAATGCTTTGAACTCGATGATGTAATCTTCCACTGCCCAGCTTCCCTGCTGGAGTTTCTGAATCTGCTTGACTGCATGCTCTCTTGTTTCTTTTGACATAAAGAAGTCATGCATCTGTTGCTTAAGATCACTCCATCCTAGAAATGGCAGTTTGTGAGTCTGAGGCAGTCGTGCATAATATGCAGCTGTAGTTCCGGCCACAATGACGTATCATCCATCGTGTCACTCCTGATAGGTTAGGTCACTGTCCCATCCTTGAGTGGAGACCCTTTCTTCATATTCTACATCACTGTCAATTTGTTCCTTCATTTTGACAGTGGCCCATGTCCCCGCTCGGTCTCCTTTGCCTTTACGAATGCGTTGTAGGGCAATGTATATTTTTCGGTGATTGTCCGTTTCATGTGCTAAGTGAAAATAGACATCCATTCCCCTGCACCATGCGTCTACATGAGCAGCATCCCCTTCGAAGTGATCAGGCAATTCTAATTTGACTAGGGATTGAGCCATTTGGGGTGGGCAAGTATCCCTGTATTCATTAACCAACTGCTGAACTAATGTTCCCATGTTCTTGGCCATTTGATTGGTGCCTCGATTCCATGCCACTATTTGTTCATTTCTGGCTATAATCTGCTCCTGTGATATTCCAGTTTCCGCCACATTGGATTCAGGTCTGAGATTAGTGTGAGGACTGAAATAGAAATTGTACTGATTGATGGCTGAATGTAATAATTTGGACATGCAATCAGTCCATTCAAATCCCATTTCAATGTGTCCCAGATCTCCATCAATGATAGCTTGCATCATGGGCCATCCGTTTGTTCCATTTGAACTGATCTGTACATGAAAACCCACCCATTTGTTTTGGCGAACCACTTTGAATTTTACGAGTTGGTTGGACCTGTACTCGGGGTTAAACTGGTTCACTGTGTGTACGGATGGGAATGCAGGCCATTCGAACTGGTTCCATAGCTCCTCTTTGAACAAGGCCAGATAACAATATCCAGGGATATCAGGTGTCATACAATCAAAGATCTTGACCACGCTTTGGACTTGTTGCTGGAATCGTCTATTAGGGTGGTTGCCAGGCAAATTGAACCTTATTCGACGGATTTCCCAACTCAGGAACTGTGTTAGGTTATCGTTCCTAGATGCTCCCACAGTATATTCGCCATACCCACGGCCTTTTAGTCTGTACATTTCCTCCCAGCCATGCATTCCATGATCCATGGTGGATACATGAATTCATTCAAGTTCTGGCATGATTGTAGATTTAATGATCGCCGTACTTTCGCAATAAGGATATTGCCATGACAGAATCTTATTGACTGTGGGAAATGTGGGCCAATTGAATAGGTCCCAATACCGTCGTTTGATCAGGATAAGATAACAGTAGCCAGGGACTCGGTTGTGCAATAAGGCTACTTGGGGTCTCTTCATGTATCGGTCCAAACCATCATCCCAATCCAGGGCACCCATGTGTTTACAGTCGTGACCTGATCGTACTAGCAATCTAATCATGTCCCAGCCTCTAGGTCCAGTGGGTGTTCGCTCAATATGGTAACAGTCATTATATCCATAAGTGTGTCTGATCTGTACATGTCCATTAGGATTCCTAAGGTTGTGATCCCACAAGTTAATTTCCTGAATTTGAGGAAATGCTGGCCATTCATACATATCCCAGAATTGACTTTGAATCAAGATCAAATAACAGTAACCCGGTACATCCAGATGTAATACATTCTTTGTATGGGCAGGTCATGGATACAGGTAAGGGATGTCTATCTCCTTTTCGACCTCCCATTTCCAGTTGTTAATTGTCCATTGCTTTTCCTCATTGAACCCCTGCCTGGGTTCAGTATCTGCAGATAGCCAATCTGCAACACATGGGACTTTGCCATGCCACCAGGTGGCATCTGCGCCTGTAGTCCTGGTTAGCAATTTGCTAGGTCCAGAGCGAGCAGTTACTGCTTGTGCATATGACATGGGCACTGGTGTTGAGGGTGCTGTTGATGATTGTCCAGCTACCCAGGATTGAATAGTTGAGGCACAGCCTTTTCCCTTTCGGGATTCCTTTTGTCCACCAAATCGGGCAAACTTATTGTACTTGCTGGGACCTTCCATGCATTTCAGATCCTTCCATGTATATGCATCATCCTCATGTGGTCGCAGTGTGGCTTTTTCGATGACATGGTACATGTCTGCCTTGTGATGGTCCTGGAGACCAAACTTGATGGTCTCGTCATGCATTTCAGGTTCCCATGACAGGATCTGAGTAACGGTTGGCCATGCCGGCCAATCAAACTTGTTATAGAATTCCTTTTTAAACAGGTACATGTAGCAGTACCCACTTCGTCACCAGGGCTGATCCTTGGGGATGTCTGTGATGTATGCGCTCGGTAGTTTTGGATGAGTCAATGCTTTGACCCAGTTGTCCATGTATGCGATGTCTTCCCCAATGAGTTTAAGGAAGTCCACGAGTCCTATCAACAGAGATGTGCCAGGGTCTGATTTCATGATCAGGGGCGAACACAGGAATGGCGTGTTGTGGCATGTACTCTGGTATTCTTTTTGTCTGATCCACACCTTCATGTATGAATCGGGTCATTTCCCATCCAATCGTTCCTGATTAGCGATCTCGGCCATTCCCCTATTGTAACTACGGGTTTTAATGTTCCCATTTTCGGCATGCATCAGCCAATTCTGTTCCTTGGATGACAAGACCAAGCCATTATGTCATAATGTGATAATATTCCAGCCCATCAAAAGAAGCTGGATGTTTGATGGCATGTCAAACAGTTGTTGCCGGATTTCGGATTCCAGATCCATATTGTTTAGCAGCCCCTCCAGGGTCTGCCAGTCTTGCTCTGTTTGGGCGAGTTTTTTCTCAACCCGTTTCCTTTGTCGGAGATCCTCCTGACGCTGCTTGAGAAGTTCTTCCCAAGCGTCCTCCTGTGCATGCTGCCATTGTTGCAGCACGAGTTGTCATTGTTGGTGGCAGTGCTCCTTGTACTGCGCCTTGTGCCATTGGTAGTATGCCCAAACGTGGGCGTCGCGTTGTCTGTTGTCGGTGACAGTGGTGACTGACTGAGTAATTTCTTCCATGCACTCCTGTGCCCATTCGATTTCAAATTGTTTACCAGCCTGCACGAGAGTGAGGCCAGCGCGGGGGATGATGTAGTTGAATAGAGATGCCATGTTTGCATCCCTAGTTGTTGCCTTAGACCTTTTAAGTAAAAAGGCTGTTGTCTGTTCTTCAATATCCACACTTCCTAACGTAGATATTCTTTGATGCAGTCAATAACGCACCTGCACTCAATTCTTGGATTTAATTCCACCAATTGACCCAAAAGTGTGGTGCCTGGGGTTTCACTCGAGTGTCCTCATGCTCAGATCATGAGATCTGATATGTGATTGGTATCTTGAGACTGTTCTCCTTGCTACATGGCACGCTAGTGGATTGCTTTCGCTCATTCCTGAGCTTTTCTGAAACAAATGGTATAGCCTGCTGACCAGTGCCTGCCTGCACTTTCAATCACACAGGACTATTCTTGTCCAGATGTTTTTTGTTGACAGTAACCTCACAGTAGTAGTCCCTGATGACGATCAAGGAGTCTATCTGTGGTCGATGTTGATGGCATTCCTCAAGAGCTGCTTGTCGTCACACCAACAGAGTGTGGACAGAGGTCAGACAGGCAAATTTGAGGGAACTTGTTGAGAGCGTGCACAGCGGCAAGCAAATGATGCTCAGTGTGGTAAAAAGACTCTAGATTATGTTAGGATGGATCCCACCACAACCACAGGTCTCAGAGAGAATAAATGATGGAGACAAGATGTATTGACACAGTAGACCAGTAAGCTGGGTAAGAGCAAACTATCTAGAGTCTTAGGACTCCTACCTACAGACACACCTCCTTATATACCTCGGCCCATGGTCTGTGCACACAGACTGCAATGCCCCAAAGGCTATGCACGTGCAGCAACAGCCTAGACCCCTCCATAGCCAGACTACTCCAGACCCCTATGCCTAGACCTTCGTACAGCCACCCATGGCTTACCTAATCAGTCCTTCCATAACGGATCCCCTAAGCCCCTATGCATATTGGTATGTCATCCTGTGTCCATAGGCCTCCAGATAAAATATAGAAAAATAAGGAAAAATAGATATAGTCGTAACACTCCCCTCAATCATCAATGAATCATGTGTGTGCAACTTGGCCACTGACAACCCTCCACTTCAAATCAGCAAATGGTCACATTTTCCTTTGACCAACCAAAGGAACCAAATAGACAAAAGGGCCAGTCATTTGGATGAGCAAGCTCATTTTCCTGTACCAAGGATTTTGAGACCTTTGTAAATATATTTCTCACATTTTGTAGCTTTGGAAAGGAATAAAATGTCAAAACTCTAGATAGAAATAGGTAACTGTTATCTAATATAATCTGTGACCTTATCTTATTGTATTAGATAATAAAGATGAGATAAAGATAAAGATAAGATAATCATTTAATAACTATTAATATATGTTTCATATTTAACTAAAATATATTCAGATCATCAATAACTCACTCATAGTCATAATGACTCATAGTGACTCATATGATGTCATAAAACCTTATAGAACATCTATCAATAACTATGACTCATACATGAGTCATATAGAATGAAACCATGTCATAAAGAACATCATAGAAGGAATAATAATAGATACATACATAAGTGTTTCAACTACTTACATTCTGTACTGAGTGTTTGCCCTACTAGACAAACTGTTGTCAGTTTAAAAAACTGAAGGACCATTGCTCCAAATGCCCTCCTTATATACATTTTGGAAACCCTAACCTAAGTACAATGTACACTCTTATTAATAGTATCAGTGCCTAGCAGTGCCTAGAAATGAGTCATTCTGAGTCATATCTATTATTATTCCTTCTATATGACATCTTTTCATTATATGACTCAGGCTATGAGTCATGGAGCACTTTACACTCCCCCACCTAAGATGCTCAGAATCTGAGCTCAATCCTTGGACTGTTACAACCCATGTGAACATTTTCATTTTCTTATGTCAGCACCTTCCTTTCCTGAATGTCTATGCATCACCACCTCCTTTCTATGATTATGCAATGTCACTGCTCACATAAGCGTGACCCTTTTCATTTCATCATTTCATTTCTATGATGTTGCTATGATATCATTCTCTAGTACATTCATTACCTTTTACAGACAGTAGGTTCACGTATAAATACTAGAGTTTGTTTTAGGTTGAACCTTAAGTTCAACTTAGCTTGTAATACACAAGTTACATCTCTGGGAACTCCTAGTTCTGGTGAGATTGTCAAAGTCATTGTTCAAGCACTCTCATCCACCTCACTCATCTCAAGCCTGAGTCTCCTTTGTCAGACTTAGTGCTGTCTACTCAATTGTGTTTCACCAGACTCTACTTTGTTATTGTCTTGGACAATCCTCATGGCATTACATCATTGATTAGATTGGATGACGACTCATCATCATAACAATTTAAGTTGAACTTACCAAGACAGCTTGAGTACCAGCTCGTTAGTGCACAACTGTCAAACTTCCCAGACCAGTTGGTAACTGGACCCTATTCAAGATTTCAGGAGTATTCACCAGAGGAGCTCCACCACCCAATAAAGCTACTAGAGGGATCAGAGGACAATATGTTCTTAATGGACTTCAGATCTACAAGGACACCCCGTCTGGAGGTGGGGGCAGTGCGCGCAAACAAGTGGGAGGTGCAGGGGTGGTGAGCAATGCAAGGGGTGTGGGTTGATGTGGGGTAGCAGCAGGTGCAGGTGGGGTAGGCAGCAGGTGCAGGTGGGGTAGGTGGTGGGCAAGGTGGGGTAGTGTGTAGCCAGAGGTGGGAGGTGGCAGGTGGGAGGTGGCAAGGTAGGGTGGCAAGGTAGGTTCATGAGGTGGCGTGGAGGTTAGTGAGTGGAGTTGTAAGTGCGGGGCCAGCGTCATTTATATAGCGATGCTCCATCTGTTGTGCGGTGGAATTTGCAATCACTACTTGCCGAAATTGATTCCTCAGCCAATACAGTGAGCTGACCTCTGTCTGAGGCAACCAGTCCCACGTGTACATCATACTGTTTACTAAGAGCATGTCATATTCTTGCCACATCTTCTAGATCCATCTGACCCAAAGGATTCCATATTCATGTGCAAGATACGTCTTTTTTCGGAATTATGGAATTCCAAGAGTTTTCTCGTTTGCCAATTACTATTATTGGGTTATGCTCCTTGACCCAAGGCAGCCCCAAGATAAGGTTCTGATCTCCTAATGACATCACCCAGAACCAGAGTTGTCATTACTTGTTGTTTATGTTAAAGTGACCAGACACCTTTCATGTGATCTCTCCTGCTTCATATTTGATCATCAACATTCCTGACCTTTGATGGTTTCTGAGTGTACACACTTCCATTTCGGGCAATGTATGCATCCAATGACAGGGCCTTCTCTCTGCAGTCAACCAAGCATTTCAGTGTGTTATCAGACTCAATGGATATGGGGATGGAAATCTTTCTTATGGTCAAAGTTTTACTAGTTACACCACAAAAATATAATAGAGGTGAGGCAGACTAGATCAACATTCCACTTGTTGTGTGACCCTTGGTTATATAAATCCTGTTCAGCTAGCAGATTGAGGACAATCTTCGAGATCAAATTGTGCCCATCAAGACTCTGATGGCCATCATTGTCGGTCCTCATTGGCATCTTTAAACTCTTCTTTGTTCCCCTCGAACT
Organism: Amanita phalloides; assembly: GCA_032173475.1. Taxonomy (NCBI): domain Eukaryota; kingdom Fungi; phylum Basidiomycota; class Agaricomycetes; order Agaricales; family Amanitaceae; genus Amanita; species Amanita phalloides. Next base: position 11,017 of record JAENRT010000590.1, read on the forward strand.
CGTCACCCTCCAGTTCTGTGGAGCAGCTCTATGATGGTGGGTCATGACTCCTTTACTCCTTTCTTAAATCATTCTTTTCGGTTCCCTTTGTGTGGCTTCCTCATGGGCTTTAGATGATTGATGACCCCCTTTGCATATGAAACACATCCTTCCTGTGACATGTTGCTTCTCTTTCTCTTTTGAAAGAGCACAGTGATGATGACCACAATCAACATCCATGGCATCGATCTCTGTGTCTGGGCAAAATCTTCCATTCCCCTGCTGTAGATAGTCGGCTAAAATGCCTAGTCTGCTTTTGGTTGTTTGCAAGTGTTGGCCTGTGTCATACCAACCCTGTAGATTCAGGTTTTGCGATCAGAATCTAGGATGCACAGGGGGAATCCCAAGAATAGAGGTGTGATCGCAGCTTCTTCTCTAATTTTAGACTTCTTAATCAGTTCCTTGAACTTATCCATATATGCTAAAATAGGCATCTTCTTCTGCATTCGGACAATTTTGTATAACTCTCCCAGGGCTGTCCACTTGTTTCCAATTGGATAGGAATGCTTCTTTGAAAGTGGCCCATGTTCCCCAGTTGGGTTGTTTGTTAAGGTCCTTGATTTTAGCAAGCTTCCACTGAGCTGCATTGCCTGTTATATTCATGAATGCAAAGATGATCTTTTTCCAATCAGTGTTGTAATTGGTGTTCAAAACAAAGAACATTTTGCAATCATTTATAAATAGCTCGGCTAAATGTTGATTGCCTTCAAATTTTCAGTGTGTTTCCTAATGAGGATATGAACTGTAAAGAACTAGGCTGTACTGTTTCTGAGTCCTGTTGAAATGATTTAAATGGGGCAGTCTCAAATAGGTCACTGGATTCTTCTAGATCTGCTCCTTTGAGTGAGTCTGAATCTGAGTCACTGGGTGCATGGAATTTCCCTTTTCTGCTGGAAGATTCTCTGGCAGATTCAGTTCTGAGGTGCTCAGGGATGTTATTGATCCCTCCAGGTATGTAGTAGGGTCCTAGGAATGCTTCATCCTCTATATAGGTTTCTTGTCCTTCAGAGAAATAGGTCCAACATGATTTAGATTTGTTAAATGTGACTTCTACTCCTTCGAGATAGTAGAGGTTCTGGAATTTATGAGATCTGTTGGGTGGGCAGTTCTCTTTTTGTGGTGTCCAGAAATTACTGGATGCAATGAAGGAATTGTCTGATCTGTATTTCCAGATCTGATGCA
>JAENRT010000604.1:0-10725 GCA_032173475.1 Amanita phalloides
TGCTTCTAGACATGGAATTACTTTATACCCTCAATAAAGAACTAGAGAAGGCAGCAATAGGCGACAGATCAGATCCTGATCCATGGGAAGATCTCTTATTCATGTAAAATCGAATTCCCACTGTCTGACACCAAGACCTGAGTCAATACTATAAAAATGATACCCGATCTCAGCACAGCCCCAACCAATCCATTACATCGATAATGTTGTCTTTCATCACCATCCTCTACGTCCTCACCATCGTCTTCCTCGCCAGCGCCCACTGGTGCATTAACCCATCCCTCACCGCCTACGATGAGGACTGCCCCCTTGAGGTCTTCATGACCACCACCATCACCAACACCACCGAGGACGAGGACCTCCACGTCCACCCCGCCGAACTCGCCACCCCCGTTGCCCAGCTCACCCACCCTGTCATCATCCAGCCCCAGAACACCACCCTCGAAAATGTCAGCCAAGCCCTTGCCCTCCTCATTCTCCAATACAACCTGTTCGCCAAGCCCCTCGATGTATACACCGCCCTGACACTACATACCGACCCCCACCTCCTCTCCTACAATGAACAGGACACCACACTCGAACAAGCGCGGCAACTAAAAAGGTCAATCGAAACCTTGCAGTGGCAGGTCGAAACAGCAGCCAAAGACATTGACAACATTGCCAAGTGGCTGGAGTCACAGCAAGACCATGGCTGGACGTCCTCTAGCTGGTAGAAGTCGGTGACTTCTCGCATACGAAGGGGGTAATGTTACGATGATGATTGCAACATAACTCAGTAGTGGACGTTTCTTATTTTTAACTCATTTACTCACATCTACTGCGCATGGACAGCCTCTCTTTTTGTAACTACCTTCACATTTCCTTTCTCAGGTCGTTACAGCTTCTCTTCCTTTTTCATCTTATTTGGTCTCTAAAAACGTATATAAACCCTCATGTATTGTCCTTTCTTTAGTTCCAATTTAATCAAATCTTGCCCTCATCATTTTGAACGATCTTGAGCACTCCTCTTCTCATCATCGCGCTCATCCTCTTTTGCCCTTCATCGTTGTCAGACTAGATGTCGGAACCTTGGTCCAGTAGACTGGGAACAGACCGAGACTCTGTTTGTCACTGTCAACTTAGAATGGATCGCGTCGAGGACATCAATCTTAACAGGATGTAGATTCTCATCTACCTACACAGGTTTATATATGTCTAATCTACAGAGTTGTGGTCCGGAGTTCTGTTCTATAAATAGCACGGACTGCGGATTTCTATTGTGCTTTATCATCCTACAGTCATGGGACTGTCAGGTGCTGTGTAAAGCACAGCAATGCACAGTCATGCACGTGGTGCACTATTGTCTGAGTATGACAGATGTCAAACTCTATAATATCTGTCCAACGCTATAATAATGTCCAAGTGTAAACCAAGTTCCACGACATGATTGAGAGGTCCAAAATGTTATTCCCATGGTTGAGTTGTGTGGAAACAAACTAACCAGAAACTCCAGACTTAACAGTACAGGAGTTCCAGACCCAAGCCTTATTAAATACTGGACCTTCGTGAGAATTCAACAGCTCCCCCTCAAACTGAGGGATACTCAATGCCAATTTATCTGCTAACTCTTTAAACTTTTCCAAGTCAAGTTTTTAGCTTAAGATATAGGCTAATTGATATTTGTGAACATATTGATGTTCACATCTTTGTCTCAACACGTTCTCTAACAAATGATAATGAATATCAAATGTTTTGTTTCTATGTTTCTTGGCTGGATTCTTAGCTAAGAATATTGATCCTCTTTATCAACATGAGATCAATAGCTCCAACATTAAATCCTAGGTTCTTGAACAAGGGATTTTATCCACATAATTGTTAAAAATCTAGATAGAAATTGTTTTAATTGTTATCTAATCTATCTATTTAATCAAATTATAAATCTATTTAATCTAGTCTATATTACAAATAGATAAGATAAGATAAGATTAAAGATAAGATAATCAATTTAATAACTATCTTAATAGGTTTCATATTTAACTTTAATAATATATATTGTTCTAGAACTATGAATGTTCTAGAATAAAGAACATTTCTAGAATATAGAAGGATCTGACATCTATTAATATATTATGACTTGACATAACTCGGATGAGCTGTTGGCAAGCTGCGCATTACTGCGCATTGCCTGCGCCCACTGCTCGCCATACTCATTAGACTGCGCATGAGTCATACGTACTGCGCATGAGTCATATAGAATAATCTAGAAGGATTATTAATAGAATAAGACTCAGAATGACTCATTAAGGTACGAACCATTATAATACATTCTAGAAAATTTTAGGGGGGGAATTACACAATGTAAGTTGGCGCTTCGAAATTGCATATAAGAGGGCATTCTGCGTCAAGTCCCTCAGTTTTTCTAACTAACAACAGTCTTTAGTAAGGGCAAACACTACTAAAATAAGTAAGTAAATTGAATAACTACTAGCTAGTGCTGCGTTGCGTTTGATGTTTCAATAGGTTTGGGCCCCGGCGACGTCCTTTTTAAAGACATTCACTAGGAGAGTCACAGGATCTACTAGCCAATAGGAGGTCTACGGGTATACCATAAATGTATTAGGATAGTTTGTGTGTGATTCGCTTCGACCAGCATCCTTCAAGCATATCAATCTAAAAGATATGGCTGATGGCCCTTCTATCTGAATCTGATGGATCTATAGCGAATGTGTGTGCCACTACTGACACCCCTCTTTCCTAATCCGTACAGATCCACTCACCATGCATCGTGGGATAACGATCCGCTTAATGTAGCAGGAATACCATTTTCAGATAACAGACGGATGCTTCACGTGTGCCTTTTATGCAAAAACGTGTCACTTCTCCTGATTGATTATATCTGACAGTGTGGAAACACTGACTAACTATCTGTATTGTGACGCATCGGAGTCGTCCTTGTTGCGAAAACAACGTAATCTAAATTGTCCATATGGACTGACAGTCCTTAAATGTCATGTTTTGGCCACCACCACACAGTAAAAAGCCACGGATGTTCGCGGCCGCTTATGCGGATAACAGGGTCGATCCCCCTGTAAAGGGCTTCACCACACCCCCCGATTGCCCGTTACATACTGCATATATATAATAAGGGTCTTCGCCCCTTTTCTCTATTTTTGGAGTCGTTTATGTATAAAGGTGCGGTGCTGAGGCGGACTTCCATCGTACACGCCACACATGTCAGAGTCGTAGCTGGTCTTGCGGATCGGTGCCTGACTAGATTAGGATGTCTAGGATGTCATTCAGTAAATATGCACACACAACATACTATACTGGTTAACGTGGTGGTAGATTTGTATGCTGGGAAATTTGAAGGAGCCCAGATACTATATTGGTATAGCGATCACTGAATTTGAAAATTTGTCTCTCGAAGAGTTTTGTCAGCGTCGCTGTTGTTCATAAACAAGTTGTTCACAGAAAAATAAGCACAGCCATAACCACCATTCTTTATGTCTTAAATTCGTCTAAAAAGAATTTTGGCTAATTAAATTTTCTCTAGTTCTCAAAACAATGTCTCAATTTACACCGCTGGTTTCTTGTCCGCTCAAACTCCGCTTCTCCAACTACTTGGCTGGTGCTCTTGATTGAGGCGCAACTATATTAACCAAGGAATTCGCACCAGGGTTGTGAGGATGGAGCAGCGGTTTGAGTATATGGATGTGGAACGTATTTTGGATAAATATTTTGCAGAAGATATGGAGAACTGGAACCCGCGAGGAAGACTCGCAAAATTAGTAAAGATGATTCAGACTTGCGCGTCATGGAACCTCATAAAAAATTCGGCTGACATGCGAGACAATTACCCCCCGATTCGCATCTATACGAAACCCGCTAGCCAAATCGCGCTCGCATCTCGGAAGGACACCTTCCGATTCATCGAAAAATGCTATACGATCGAAGAGGTCAGGCACATTGATGACCCGCGTCCACTTCGATTGGGCATAAGGTATATCGATGACGATGGAAAATGGGTTTACGTCAAGCTGGACGATATTATGAGTAGCAAACGCCGAGTTCTGACTACGAGTCCAGAAGAATAGGAAGGCGAAATTCCGGGCACGAGCCGAATGTACCGGAACCAGTGACCCGAGGTTTTCTAATTTCCAAAAAATTTTAAGCGTGCCGAATGGAAGCAAGTCCCCGATATGAGTCCCTGAAGGGACTTCATGGTAAAGATTCTAGCGGGCGCTTGCGAAGCGCAGATTAACTGCGCAACATCCCGTTTGGATGCTTAGACGGCGACATATATTCATAACCGCGCAGAGTTAATGAGAGAGCGCTAGAGGGCGGACGAGATAAGAGCTGAATTAATGAACTTAATGCATTATGCGATGAACCGCTTCCAGAACAGGTGAATTCAATAGAATCAATTATTAAAACCCAAAAATTGGATACATCATATAGAAGCGTACGTTCTGGGGTCGACGAGAGGACCCACAGGTTCAAAGGAAGAGCTGCGACCACGCTCCATACAGTTTCGTCAGACCGGGAAAAAGCTTATCCCCAGTAGCAGGAGAGAGCCGGAGAAAGTTCTTCGGTCCGATGAACCGTCATTCCCTGGGGAAGGAACGCCCCCCTCGGTGACGTCGGAGGAAGGTTCTACAAGGTTATGAATACCTGTAGATACATTGATGATGTTCCGCGCGGATCTAAATAAAGATTCCAAACTTGTGTCAATCACAGTTCGATAAGTTAAGGAACAGAGATCAAAGTTTAGTTATCCGATTACCTAAATTTATGATGAAAATATTTGTCAAGAAGAACTTAAATCATCCTTCTGATGCATCGACATTTATTTTATTGTCCCGATGAAGTTTTTTAAGATCTATTATCCTGATGAAAATCCTTTCTGGAGAGAAAGACTCAGCGTTTATTAAACATAAATGAAAATGGTCGTTCAAAAAGGTTTCCAGTAAACTCAGTCTAGAGTGACACAATTACTCCAGAACAATTAATGAGTGGACAAAAGAAGCTATGAAATATTAATTAACGTCTGGATAGGAATTAGAAAAACAGAAGAAGATGATTAACGATAAAGGAAGAAGTTCCTGAATTAATCGAAATAAAGAAAGATAGTGATGAACCATTTGGTGAATATTTATAAAATCAAATGAAAATCTTATGGGTTATTAATAATATTCCAGAATCACAACGAAATGGAGAACCATCTAATTCTAATATGATCAGGTAGATGAAACTAAGAATTAGTTCTGAGAAATTTCAGAAGAAAATTCTTTATCCCAGAAAATCACAATCTAAAGCTCGTCAAGTATGAAGAAAGGCAGAAAATTTAAGCAGATCTTCTCTCTCCTCAACGTGGTATTCATCCTGATCAAACAAAAGATTATCCAAACTGATTTCAGATTTCTAAGTCAGATAAAACATTAATACAAATTTTAATGTTAGAGTAGGAATCATGAAGACACTTTGGAGATTTTAGATGCAACGTCTTTTATCGATCTAATTGTCAAACCAAAAGATAAAACATTACGCAAACACATCCTTATGCAATAAGCGATGGCTATGTTATTGGTATTGTTAAACCTCAATTATTATCACAAATGTTGGCCCATGTATCTAAATTATACTACATTGTAGAATATTCCTAAGAATGGCGTAGAGATATTAATTTTACTTATAGTAGAGTTGGTACTCAAAATATTCCATTTCGAGGAATAAATGTGTCCGTCCAGAATTCTTGTGCGACTTAGATGATATGGTTTTCATCTAAAAATAGATATTCTATTATCTATGTGGAGGAAAAAAGACGAAAAAGATTCTCTTGAAAAAATGGTTACTGTTTCAATGGAGTAATGGATTATAAAAATGGAAAAGTATTGCTTTTGCTTCTTGATGTTAAAGGATATAATAAATATCTGACACAAGAGAAACCAGAATTTCATCTGATCTTCCTGCAACTCCACTTTTACAACAGAAAACTATTTGGCGAAATTAAAAACTAAAACGGTTTTTAATGAAAGATAGAATGGGATATGAATTGTCAAAAAGCAAATGCCATTATTAAAATTGGCATTAATACTAATTTATGTCCTATGTAGGAGCAACTCCTTAAAGAAACGTTGAGAAAATCTAAATAAAACATTTGAACAGTTGTATTTGCAAAATACTTTATATGGGACAAATCTATATTTGGATGGAACCATGAAACAAGGACAAATCCGCATTGTAAGCTATTCAAGACTTATGAAATTAGTTTCTGATCTTGGAATGCGAAAAGCACAATACAAAAATTCCAGATTTTGTAGTTGCTCTCTTTATTTTGCATAATCTTAATCAACAACTATAGTAAAACCTAGTACAATATTGTTGATAGTAATATCACTGATTTTTCAGTTGCATAAGATTATTTCACGGATTCGAATGAATGGAATCTTAATGCAATCAAAAGGAAAAAGGTAAGCAAATGGTCAAATACCAATATTGATCTACTATTCAAAAGAATCCTAACACTATCCAAATTGGAAGATCAATATTCAAAATAAAGATTTAATAAATCTAGAGGATCTTTTAGAGGATGATTCAATAATAGGCAACCATTTGTGCCTAGACAAAGTTTCCAGAAATTCACTAGTAATAAAGTGAATGGATCTTCGTTATCTACTTTTGATAAGAAAAAGCGTAATATGCAAAATAGAGCTAATAAGAAACTTAAAAATAAAGCTTTATTATTACAAATAGAAAGATTAGAAAAAGATAAAAAATCTTCTAATACTATTCACTTCATGAATCCAGTTATTACTGATAATAATTGGATGAAATCTGATTGGAATGTTAATAAACAAACAATTGGATTTCAAGATGAAGATATTCCTGAATATAAAAGGAATTATAATCTACTAGATAGGATCGATGATGTAGATTTGAAATAGCTAGTAAAGATGAAGAACCACAGGAAGTTCAAGTAGAGGTTGTCGAGGATGTGGGTCCACAAGAAGAACAAGTGGATTTTGAGATGGATGAAGAAACTCAAACTATCTCACACATATTCTTGTCGCCAACTTCAACAATGACACCTACTACTGAAAGAGATGTATTTGAAGAAATGGATCAACAAGATGAAGATCCGTTAGAATACATAGATGAAAACACCAACTTGAACAATAGCAACATTGGGTATGTAATATATGATTTTAATAATCACTCCACTAATACTGTTTTAGTGCTTGATAATGTAATTAATAAAGACATGTTGATCATGTCAGATCAAGACGTAAATAACAGTAGATATAAATGTATATATAATAATTATAAATCTTATGTTCCTAGTGAACAAATTATGATTTTAAATAATAACGATAAGTGGTGATAGATTCAGGTGCTACAAGACATTGTACACCGTTATAAATGATTATACGTTTCATCATAAAAAATATATTACACCCAATAAAAAGAACAACAGCTGCATAAAATAATTAAAACTTTTTATTGTTGGAGAAGGACAAGTTTGTTTTAGACATAACAAACATGTGATAACATGGAATGTTGCTATATGCAATACTACCATACAGAATTATTTCTGCTACCACAAGTAACCAGTATTGACTATCACCGTCATCACACAAAACTATACACTACAATACATAAGGGAAAACATAACGTTGAAAGTTCATTCCTTTTTGAAAACCAATTTCAATACATTGGTATCAACTATAAAATAAAGCGACCTTCACAACACTTACTTATTAAAAAATGTTCTCAAAACTATTGACTAATTATACATTGGCATCGAAGAAATGGCACATCCAGGAGATTAAGATAATGTGTTAAGTCACATGTTCAGAAATACTTTGAAAATAGTTCTTAAAATTACTAAACCACACAGAAGATATCTGTAGAACATGTATTATGGAAAAAACTTGATAAGAAAACCTTCATCATGTTTCGTCTCATAGAGCCAACACAGTTACTTGATTAGATTACATGTTGATTTGATTGAATTACCAATCAATCTTATAATAAACAAAAGTGAGCTTTATTAATTTAGATGATTTATCTTCTTTTGCTTACTTAGCATTACTATGATCTAAATCTGATACTTTAATTCTATTAAAGCAATATTATGTTTATAGAAAATCAACTTAGTTTAAAAGTTAAAAGTATGCGTTCAGATCGAGGGGGAGAATTTGTAAATCAAAAGCTAAATAAACTATTTTATAGAAAAAAGGTATTAAACATGAACTAAGTCCACCACATGTTCATCAACAAAATGGAAGAGGCTGAACGATTAATGAAACCATTTAAAGAACTCAACACTTTTATTAGAATAGGTTGTCCAAAAACTATGGTGGTCATTTGCATTGAAAACTGCAGTGCACAGATATAATCGTTACACCATTAAGACGAACACAATGGAAAACACCTTATGAGGAATATGATGATAAAAAACCTGATATATTCATATTTAAAAATATTTGGATGTCTAGCATATGTTTATAGTTTCAAGGAAAGACAAAAGATAAATTATCACCAAAGAGCAAGCCAATACATTTGTAGGATAGAAAGTAAATCATACAAATTTATGAATGACAAGAATACTATTGTTATTGCCAGCTCATGCTATATTGATTGAGATATATTTCCTAGATTATCGAAAAATAAACTAATTCACTAAAGAATTACCACCCAAACTTTAATCTAAAAAACAACTATTCCTATAGAAAATAATATTTCAATTAAAGATAATATTATACAGGCGATAAAACAAATTATTATGCATATGACACTACAATTAAATGATGAAAGGCAATCATTTCATGGATCAAATAATAATAATGATAATTATACGTCGGATTCAATGATCATGAGTCTGCGTAAAAAACAGACAATCATTCAGATGACAGTTGATTCTTCTTACAAAACTCCAACATCAACCTGCAAACATCGCACGTTGTTTATAGATCTGCAAAGAATATCAATTCAAATGATTCAGATGTTCAGAATCTGATATGACAGTTGATAATACTGAATATAATAAATTCAAGCAAGAAATTATCTAAAAGATAAACCTTTATATTAAACCATTTGCTTCAAAAGAATAAAACATGAAAGAAACATATGTGAAGATCATCCTTTATATAAAACGTATGTTGAATCTAAAACAAAAAAGCTGATCTTGTTAATAAAGAAAAAACAGATAGAGTTTAAACAAGTTTTAAAAAGGACTGTATTTTCAAGAACCAATAAATAAAAAAATAATATTGCTGATATTAAAAGCAAATATGGATGGTTTAAAATAGAATTAAAACAACCTATAATCTTAGTTACTGAATAAGAAAACTAAGAAAAACTCAAGAAAACTCCATTATTGATCTTAGAATCCTTTAAAAATCCGTTACCAAAGTATTTGAGAAAAATAATAATTACCAAAGCTAATTTTAGTAATTGGGAAATCTCAGATATTTTTGATGAACCTGAAAATAAAATTATAGGCCAAAAAGTATTGGAAAGAAGTTAGATCTTACAGCAGCTAAAGAGATAAAATTAGAAGCTGGAAGACCTAAGAATAATCCAGAAAACGATAATTCAAGATCAATCATGCTAATCCATTTGGATTCAAGAGACACAAGAAAGAGTTGTAATACAACAACAAAGAGCAACTCGTAAATTCTTCTCAAGATACCAAAAGTTAGAGTTATTGATGACAAGTTTATGAAGAAACATCCAATTTCAGATAGAAGCCGTGAATTACAAAAAGAAGATAACGGAATAAAGGAAAAGAAAGTTGATTCTAAAAACAATTTCCAACAATCTAATATTTTTAATTATGAATCTCAAAAGATTAGAAAAAATTAATAAACCTAAAAACAAATACCAACATCTAAAACTTTTGAATATAAATCTAAATTAGTGCTGAAAGTTCTAATAAACAGATAGATATTATATAAAAACGGATAGATGCTGATAATAAAAATTTGAATCAATATAGGACAAAGATTAAATAAGAGCTTTCACATTGATAAAAATAAATCAAAGAAAGATCAATTAGATGAAAGATATAAATCTTTCATACTGAAACCTACTGAAAGACGAGGTTTAACTATGTTGCGAAGATTTAACAAGAACTAGAGTGTCCACCACAACAAAAGGATTTAAAAATCTTTTAGGAACAGAAAATATTAAAAATTAGATATCAACCATCTAAGATATCAGTTACCAAAAGAACTTCAAGACCAAAAGAACTTGAGCCTTAAAAACAACCTCAAAACAACTTTGCTCCTAAAAGAAATTCTTAAGAATGGAGATGCATTTAAAAGGAAATATGCTAAACAAACTAAAGAAATTGAATCATTAGATGAAGATACATCTAAAATAAAGGGGAAAAGAAAGAGATATCTAAAGATATTGATAGTAATCAGAAGATTTGATAAATCTATGCAAGATTTAACTGATATTGAAAGATCTTGATTCTACAATAAGTAATCTTAAAGAAGCTAATGAAAGAAGGTTGAACAAGTAATAAAACGTTAGATAATTCTTGTTATCTAAAGCAGCATCTAAATTAGCAGATCAAGAAAATAGAAGAAAAAGAATACCTGTTGTTTATAGAGACCTTATAAAATTTAAAGCATAGGATCCTCAAACAATGACAATGGTAGAAGCTATGAAAGCCTGAAATAAATCTATACAAGATAGAAATGTCTATGGAATTATTACAGACTAGAATCATCTCTC